>JH720115.1:96599-113882 GCA_000231845.2 Tetrahymena malaccensis 436 | reverse complement strand
CAATAATAAAGTAAATAAATTAATGTAATTAATTTCAAATAAGACTAATTATTGCAGTGAAGATTTTTTGAGTTAAATAAGACAATAAATGTAAAAACTAAGTTTCTTCTTCGAATAAATGTCTTTTGACAAAATTAATCAAGAAAATAAAGTACCTATCAGATTATTTGAATTAAATGATGAAAAAATAAAGAGTGTAAATGAATATGTTGAGCATCTGATCAAAATATAAAATGATCCTTAATACATTCAAGATTAAAAATTCGCATCAAATTTCAAATTTAATAAATACTTTTGATAACAAATTCAATTTCATATCTAATAAGTATAGGGATAACTTTATGGATTATTTAATTGAAACTTTTCCGTTTTAATAAAATCTAAACACAAATGAAATGTATTCTGAAGAATAAAGCTTTAACTGTTTGAGGAGTTTAGAAATAAATTAAGTTTAAGAATTTGAGAAACTAATAGAAAAGAAATAGAATTTTGATGAAAATGAATAAAATTTTGTGAATAGTTAAACATATAGAATTCAATTTAGAACAGTATAAAATGTATTAGAAAATACATTAAAACAGTTTCCCATATTTGATTTGTATTAGCATTTTTAAGAAAAGAATATATTAAATGAATTACAATTATAGAAAAGCAATTTGAAAGATGGAAACTAACGTATAGAAATAGTTAAAAATGTGAATAACTAATTTGAAATTTCTATAGATGAAACTAACTACTAAGGGGAAAATAAAAATATTGCAACTAATTGTATTTCTTAGATATTGGAAAGAGATAAAAAATACATATTTAGGATTTAATTTAAAAAGGAAAATGTAGGTTTTTTTTTGATAGGATTAATGTAAAATAAGAATTTCAATAGTAATATAGGATGCTTAGAAAACATGAGTTACTATTTTTAATTTGAAAACCACAAGATGAAATACTTAGGAGGTTTTGGAATAGATAAATTTGTAAAGGGAGATAGTAATGAATAGTTAGAGGAAAGTAGTATTTTAGAGTTGAGAGTTTGGTTGTAAGGTTAGAAACTTGAGATTTTAGATTACCCTAATTATAACTATCATGTATAGATTGCAGATGAATATAAATAAAACCTACTTTAGAATGACTTATGTTTATATTTTTGGCTACGCCATAATTAAGATAAATATATCCTAAGAGAAGCATTAGAAGTTGATTAATTTTGAATATTAAAACAAAAGTAGTGTTAAAAATAAAATAAATGATTGATTTGAAAATATTAATTAAGTTTATAAATTTATATTTTGTTTGTTAAGTTAAAAGATGATTTTAAGGCAAAAAATTAAATTTAAGTATTTTTTATAAAAGTATTTATAAAATAAGTTATGATTCTAGTCAAAATTGTAAAATAAAATGACTACGGTTATATAAAAATCTATTTTCTAATAAAAAATTAGTAAATATATAACTTATTCTAATAAAATTTTAATACACATTTTGTATTGATCAAATTTATTTTAAAATACCTACTTTGATGTTAAATATTTTTTAAATAAAATATAATGCAGAATAATAATAGATTAAATTATTAGATTAAATATTTTTAAGATTTCTAATTTTTTAGGAATCATTCTAAAAATCTATGACCACTTATATAAATATAAGAACATTTTCAAATACTTTAAAAGCATTACTATTCAAATAGATTATGTGTTACAACTTTTTCAAAAAAATATTGCTTGTATATATTAATAGGTTCTAAAAATTTAACTTTTTTGTAATTTGGCTCTACACAATCCAGTTGAGGGCTTAAATTTTATTATTAATAGCAATAATACTTATTTTAATATAAATATTAAATATTCTAATATATATCATATCTCTTTTATTTCTTTTATTGCTTTCAAAAACAAATAAACAATCATATGCATTTCACTCACTTTTATTATATTTATTAAAATATATCATATTAGTTAGAATTAAAAAAATAAATAAACAAAATAATTATAACCAACCAAATAAAATGGATTAAATAACCTCCGATAGCACACATCGTCAACAAAATTGCATCTTTCATCCTCAAAATAAAATTGCTTTTATCTAAATTAACGAAACTTCAACCCAGCCTAATTCTAACATATTCTAATGTGTAGATTGCTTCGAATAAGACTTATAATTTAAAGGCGCAAACCACATGCTCATCTAAAAAATTATTGAAACTTCAGATTCTGACTTTCATTACAAATGGCCTCCCTTAAATGATCAGCTTATTATTCAAAAAATTCATATGAAGGCTAAGAATCTGAATTCTACATAAACTATCCTCGATTAAATTGAATCTTACTTCTCTCAAATAAAAAATGAAATCATCAAAAAAATTGATGATTCAAAGAAAAAAGCAATCAAACAAGCTCTTGAGATGCCTTTTGGCAAAGAGCAAATTTTGAAAAGGTATCAAGAAATATCCTAAATCTAAAACTTAAAATATTTGCTTATTTAAGACTAGAATAAATCCTTTGACCAATATCAAAAACAGTGCAAAGACTTCATTTAGCAAGTAGAATTACAGAAAGATAGAAATACTTAATTGCTCCAAGAACTACTTAACTAATGCGATAAAGTTCCAAAATTAGTTAATTTTGATAAATTGAACCATATGAAATCACTCATATTAGAATTTTTAGATTCGCTAAGTGTTTTTGAAGATTAAATTTAAAGCAAAATTAACGTTAATAGTGGTTAAACTAATAATTCATTAGCATAATAAGACAATAACAAAGTAAATTAATTGATGTAATTAATTTCAAATAAGACTAATTATTGTAGCGAAGAGTTTTTGAGTTAAATAAGACAATATATGCAAAAAATAAGTTTTTTCTTCGAATAAATGTCTTTTGACGAAATGAATCAAGAAAATAAAATACCTATCCGATTCTTTGAATTAAATGATGAAAAAATAAAGAACATTAATGAATACGTTGAGCATTAGATAAAAATATAAAATGATCCATAATACATCGAAACAGTTAAGAATTCTCATCAAATATCAAATTTAATAAATATATTTGAAAACAAATTCAATTTCATCTCAAATGAGTATAAAGACAATTTTATGGAATACTTAATTGAAACATATCCATTTTAATAATATCTAAATACACATGAAATATATTCTGAAGAATAAAGCTTCAATTGTTTGAGGAGTTTAGAATTAAATTATGTCAAAGAATTTGTCAAATTAGTAAAATAGAAGTAGGATATTGAACAAAATTAATAAAATTTTGTGAATAGCAAAACAAATAGAGTTCAGTAGTGCATATTAAAATCATTCATAACTGAATAAAATGAATTAGAAAATACATTAAAATAGTTTCCTATCTTTGATTTGTTTTAACTTTTTTTAGAAAAGAATTTCTTGAATGAATTGTAATTATAGAAAAGCAATTTAAATGATGGAAACTAACGTATTGAAATAATTAAAAATGCAAATTGCTAATTAGAAATTTCTATCAATGAAAATAACTACTAAGGGGGATATAAAAATTGTTGGACTAATTGTATTTCTTAGATATTAGAAAATGACAAAAAATATAAATTAAAGATTTAATTTAAAAAGGGAAGTAAAGGTTATTTTATGATAGGATTAATGCAAAATAATAATTTCAATAGCAATTTTGGATATTCTGATAAGATGAGCTATTATTTATAATTAAATAATAATAATAAAATGAAATGCTCACCAGGACAGGGAATTGATAAATTTATAAAAGGAGATCATAATTAAGAGTTAGAGGAAAACAGTATTTTAGAGTTGAGAGTTTGGTTGTAAGGGTAGCAACTTGAGGTTTTAGATTTCCCAAATTATAACTACCATGTATAGATTGCAGATCAATATAAATAAAATCTACTTTAAAATGATCTATGTTTATATTTCGGTATGTGCTATAACTTAGATAAGTGTATATTAATAGATGCCTTGATAGTTGAGTAATTTTGAAGATAAGAATAATTATGAGGTATGAAATAGCAATATAAATAAATCAATAATTTAAAAGTGTAATTACGTTGATGAATAAATAGATTAAGTTTATATTTAAAAAATGTTATTATTAATAGACAAGAATTTAGAGATTAAAAATTTATAAAATTTTATAAAATGTATTTAATATTATCAGGATTATCTAATTATTGAAGTTAAAAATATTTTAGTTTTTTTATTAAAAAATTTTACTTTTATCAATTAAATTAACAAGGAATATAAATGAGAAAAATTAATAGTTATATAATAATTTTAATTTAATAAATAAATCAACAATTATATTTAAAATATATACTCACAAACATTACAAAAATTGAGAAAGTTCTATTTAATTTTAATTTTATTAATTTTTGTTTTAAAAAAATGTAACCTGTTTAAAATTTGGTTTTTCTAAATCCAGTCGATAGTTTAAATTTTATAATTAATAGCAATAATATTTATTTCAATTTAAATAGTAAAAATTCTAATATTTATCATATCTTTTTTTTCTTTTAATATTTTCTAAAGCAAATTAATAATCTTAAGCATTTCTCTCACTTTTATTATGTTTATTAAAAGGTATTTACTAAATTAAGAATTAGAAGATCAATATACAAAATAATTAGAATCAACCCAAATATAATGGATTAAATTGCCTCCGATAACATTCAACTTCAACAAAATTGCATCTTTCATCCTAAAAACAAAATTGATTTTATACAAGTTAATGAAATTTCAACCCAACCTAACTCTAACATATTCTAATGTGTAGATTGCTTCGAATAAGACTTGTAATTTAAAGGCGCAAATCATATGTTTATCTAAAAAATAATTGAAACTTCAGATTCTGACTTTCATTACAAATGGCCTCCCTTAAATGATCAGCTTATTATTAAGAAAATTCATTTGAAGGCTAAGAATCTCAATTCTACATAAACCCTCCTCGATAAAATCTAATCTTATTTCTCTCAACTAAAAGATGAAATCATTAAAAAAATTGATGATTCTTAGAAAAAAGCAATCAAACAAGCTCTTGAGATGCCTTTTGGATAAGATTAAATTTTGAAAAAGTACCAAGAAATATCATAAATATAAAACTTGAAATATCTACTTATTTAAGACTAGAATAAGTCTTTTGACCAATATCAAAAACAGTGCAAAGACTTTATTAAGCAAGTAGAATTACAGAAAGATAAAAACACATAACTGTTCCTAGAACTACTCAATTAATGTGATAAAGTTCAAGATTTAGTTAATTTTGACAGGTTAAATCATACTAAATCACTTATATTAGACTTTTTAGATTCACTAAATGTTTTTGAAGATTAAACTTAAATCTAATCTAACTTTAATATTGACTAAACTAATATTTCAATAGCGTAATAAGACAATAATAAAGTAAATTAATTAATGAAATTAATTTCAAATAAGACTAATTATTGCAGTGAAGAGTTTTTGAGTTAAATAAGACAATAAATGCAAAGACTAAGTTTCTTTTTCGAATAAATGTCATTTGACAAAATGAATCAAGAAAATAAAAAAGCAATCAGATTCTTTGAATTAAATGATGAAAAATTAAAGAGTGTAAATGAGTATGTTGAGCATCTGATAAAAATATAAAATGATCCATAATACATTCAATAAGTTAAGAATTCGCATCAAATATCGAATTTACTAAATACTTTTGATAACAAATTCAATTTCATCTCAGATAAGTATAGAGATAACTTTATGGACTACTTAATTGAAACTTATCCGTTTTAAGAAAATCTAAATACACATGAAATGTATTCTGAATAATAAAGCTTTAATTCTTTGAGGAGTTTAGAATTAAATTATGTCAAAAAATTTGTCAAATTAGTAGAAAAGAAGTAGAATATCGAAGAAAATTAGTAAAATTTTGAGAATAGCAAAACAAATAGAGTTCAGTAGTACATAATAAAATCATTCATAACTGAATAAAATGAATTAGAAAATACATTAAAAATGTTTCCTATCTTTGTTTTTTTTAGATTTTATAAGATAGGAAATTCTTGAATGAATTGTAATTATAGAAAAGCAATTATGGTGATGGAAACTAACGTATAGAAATAGTTAAAAATGTGAATAGCTAATTTGAAATTTCTATCAATGAAAATAACTACTAAGGGTAACTATAAAATAAATGGACTAATTGTATTTCTTAGATATTGGAAAGAGACAAAAAATACATATTTAGGATTTAATTTAAAAAGGAAAGTTATGGCTATTTTATGATAGGATTAATGTAAAATAAAAATTTTAATAGCAGTGTAGGATATAATGACAAGATGAGCTATTATTTATATTTTAATAACAATAATATGAAATAATTCTAAAAAGGGTTTGGAATTGATAAGTTTATAAAAGGAGATGGTAATTAAAAGTTAGAGGAAAATAGTGCTTTAGAGTTGAGAGTTTGGTTATAAGGGTAGTAACTTGAGATTTTAGATTTCCCAAATCATAACTAACGTGTATAGATTGCAGATTAATATAAACAAAATCTACTTGAAAATGATCTATGTTTATATTTTGGTATGTACTAACATTAAAATAAGTGTATATTAATAGAAGCATTGACAGTTGAGTAATTTTGAAGATAATAAGTGCGAAATATTTAAATAAATAAATAATTTAAAAGTATAATTATAATGATGAATAAATATATTAAGTTTATATTTTAAAATGTGTTATTATTAATAGACTAGAATTTAGAGATTAAAAATTTATTTACTTTTATCATTTATTTTTGAAGTTAAATTATTTTTTAAAAATTTTAATTTAATCAATTAAATTAATTCGGAAAATATAAGTGAGAAAAATTAATAATTATAAGTAATTTTAATTATATAAATAAATCAACAATTATTTTTCAATATCTGCTCACAAAAATTATAAAAATTTAGAAAATTCTTTTTAACATAAAATATCCTAAATTTCAAGATTTTGCAAATTAATGTACTGAAAAAATTCTATTATGATATATAAGATATACTAATTTATTTTCTGTAAATATCTAGCAGTTTAAGCAATTTCATAATTCATTAACTTTGAAAAAATACTACTCACAAATTAAATATAAACAACAACCATTCTCTGTTTAACTTATTAATCTGTAAAAAAAAATTATCATATCCATATTGAATACCTGAAAAATTGTTAGAATTAGAGTGAATTTAATAAAGCTTTTTTTAAAAATAATATTAGATTCAAAAGAAGTTCTTTTTAATTTTTGTTTTAGTTAAATTTTTTTTTAACAATTTTAAAAAAATAATACTATACTAAGTTCAATTTATGAAACTCTATTACTAATATAATACCTTAAAAAAATTGAGCCAATACTTAATTCTTACAACTTGTTAATTTAGAAATTTTAGTGTAAATAAATAAATATAAATCTTTCAAATTTCCGAAAAATCAGAAGAAAAAAAACATAAATTTAGACTTAGTAAGTAAGTTATCTAAATTATTAAAAAATATTTTTAATTTTTTATTAAAAACTATATTGATTAAAAAATTTCACTCAATAAGTAATATAAACAGAATTAGCTATTGTTAAACAAATAAGGATTATATAATAGGTTATGAATAAAATTTCAGAAAAAATGGAGATTTATATTCCTATATATTTTTGAAATTGCTTCACATATCCAACAAATACACAATTTTTTATATTATTAATTAAACAAAAATATAAAAAAGAAAATAGTTTTAAGAATCAATTAAAACATAAGCTTACTCAATTGATTTTATTTGTTTAAAAAACTGTTTGTTGCTTCATTGTTATTTTTAAAATCATTATTATTATAATTTTTTTTTTTAACACTTAAATAAAGATATTACACTATTTTATTTTACTAAAATAATAGAGTTTAAATTTTATTTAATATAGAGTTTATTGTATCAAAATAGATGCAAGTTATTAACAATTCGCTTTTTCTCGTTTAATTTAATTTTGCTTTCTTAAATTAATAAGCACATTTACTTAACTTAAAGTGAAAATAAAAAATATCTTGAATACATTTTATTTTATGATGGTAATATAAAAATATTTATTTATTTATTCGGTTTTTTTCTTTTTCTAAAGCAGACATCAATTTTTAGTTGTAAAAAATATTAATTAAAAAAGTTACTTATTGGTTTTAAAGGAAGAAAAAAAGAAAGTAATTAAAAAGTTTTTGAAACATAATTCTAAAAAAATTTATCAAAATAATATTAGTTAACATTAATATAAATTAAAACAAACAGTTAGAAGGCATTTCTAGTTTATAAATTTATTTGATTATCTTATCAATAGCGTAAACAAATTTATCAAAATAAGTCAAACAATTTTATTGTTTTTGTTTTTTTTACTATTTGTTGCTAGCTAGCTACTTATTACTATCATTGAAAACTGTATATATATAAAGCGCGTGTTTTGTTTGTTTGTTTTGTTTTTTTTCTTTTTTAATCAGAATAATCTTTTGGCTCTGCTTAAAATGTATTCCTGTTCTTTTGTCAATTTACTCTTCTCCTCACCTTAAAATTGATACTACTTTGAATACTCTAATGCGAAACACTCCTGTGATTATCTTAAGACTTTCTATCATTACGTAAAATAAAAAAATATTTAGTACACAAATTTTATAATACATTTTTTTAAATAAAAACTTAAAAATAGTTAATAAATTAGTTAAGATGAAAAATTGCAAAAATAACTTACTTTTTTCAACAGCAAGTATTCTATGTTTCTTTATGATGTGAGCTCTCAGACCATTCAATGTTGGGTAAGATTTTGTGCAATCTTGATGTTCACATTAATATTCTTTTTCACTATTATCTTCAGCATTATTACTATCACTTTCATCATTACTATCACGCTCCTTTAAGTTTTTTGCAAGCTTTTTTTAAAAAGACTTATATTATTCTATTTAGAGCTCTTTTTAATTTTCTTCCCAAAAACTTCTGTTATTTTTTTGATTCTTTCCTGCTCTTAGATCTGGTTTTAAATAATTTTTGCTCTTTATGGCTTTGGTTAAATTTTCCCATTCTTACTCTCCTGACCTCGCTCAAGGTTGCTACTTTAATTTTGCAAGCTCTTTCTTTATTTAGCTATTACACCTCCTAATATTCTTTGAAAAGTTTTTAAAAATCCTCTTTGCTTAATTATATTTTATCAGAGGCTTTGCTCAGCAAGAAGTCTCCAATATCAATATTCTCATCAACCTTTTAGCTGCTTTAATCCATAAATGTTGCTTAAAAAAATGAACTAATTAATTTATTTTTAAAAATTTATTGTACTTTATTATTATTATTATTATTTTTAGAACAAATAAGCTTTAAAATATTGACTTTAAAATTAGATTATGGTATATAAGTGATGTTAAATAAACATTTTTAGTATTGATAAAATTAAATTGATTTTCTTCCTTCTATATTTGAAAAAATGAATATATATATAATGGAGGCCAGATTTCACTTTTCCCTTTATATTCTAGGGCGCTTGGCACCATAAAAGTACATCTTTTTTAATAGCCTATATAGTTCTTTTAATATAAATTAAATATTACTTTTTTTTAAATAAATTAAAATTTTCAAAAAAATTTTAAAAGTGCACAAAATATTTTTCGGCACATTTGTATCTTTTCTGATTACTATTTTATGCCCAAAACTGTTATATATATCTTCATTATTTTGTGCGTGTGCACATTACAACCTATAATTTGATATATTTGATGTTAGTTTTATTTATTCTCTCTATCATAATTAATTCTTAATTAAAAAATAATAAATCAATTAAATATTTTTATCATTTATTAAATTTAAATAAATTGTTTCTAACTAAATATCAAAAAAACAAATGATATAATAGAATAAATATTTTAACAGATTAGAAGATGTAAGTATTTATTTTTTAATTAATTATTCTCTCAATTTATTTTTTCCATTTAAAAAGCTTTTAAACTCTTCACTTTAAACTCACACTGATCTCACTTTCATTCATAAGTAATTTGTATAATTAATCTTATTTATTTTAAAGTTGCTATAAAGTTAAATTTTTTTCAAAAATATTCTCAGATATTATTGTTTATTTATTCAAATTTATTTTAATATTTTATATCTTATTTTTCATTTTCAACCTTTTGCTTAAATTATTTTCTTTTTTTATTCTTAATTCACATTTTTATTCATTTTTCCCTTCTAACTAACTAATATTTTCTTCAATATTTAAAAAGTTACAAATCAATTGGTTCAGATGGTGTCTCAGGCTTAAGTTCTGCATTAGCAAACTGCTCTAATCTCTCAAATTTGAAGCTTTCTTTAATGTAAAAACAGCTTATTTGTTTTGGATTGTGATATTTTTTAATATCAAAATGAATTAAAAATATTCTTTTTACTTGTTTATTTATTTTTTTATTCTGACTATTATTTTTAATTAGATTAATTTCTCATTTTCAACCTTTGCTTAAATTACTTACTTGCTTCTTTATTCTTAATTCATATTTTTTATTCATTATTTCCTACTAACTTACTAATATTTTCTTCAATATTTAAAAAGTTACAATAATATTGGTGCAGATGGTACCTTAGGCTTAGGTTCTGGTTTAGCAAACTGCACTAATCTCTCAAATTTGAAACTTGATTTAAGGTAAAAACAGCTTATTTGTTTTGGATTAATATTTTTTAGTATCAAAATGAATTAAATTTAAGCAATCTTTTTACTTAACTTGTTTTTTTTTTTCTCAATATGTTTTTTAATTTAATTCATTTTTCATTTTCACCCTTTGCTTAAATTATTTACCGTTTCTTAATTCTTAAATCAAATTTTTTATTCATTACTCCAACTAATTTACTAATATTCTATTCAATATTTAAATAGTAATAATTAAATTGGTGCAGATGGTGCCTCAGGCTTATATTCTGCATTAGCAAACTGCATTAATCTCTCAAACTTGACACTTGATTTAACGTAAAAACAGCATATTTGTTTACGATTGTGATATTTTTTAAAATCATAATAAATTTAAAAATAAACAATCTTTTTACTTAATTTATTTATTTTTTTTCTGAATATATTTTTTAATTTAATTCATTTTTCATTTTCAACCTTTGCTTAAATTATTTTCTGTTTCTTTATTCTTAATTCATATTTTTTATTCATTTTTCCTACTAACTAACTAATATTTTCTGTTATTTAAAAAGTAAAAATTAAATTGGTGTAGATGCTGCCTTAGGCTTCGGTTCTGGTTTAGCAAAATTCACTAATCTCTCAAATTTGAAACTTTATTTAAGGTAAAAACAGCTTATTTTTTTTGGATTGTGATATTTTTTAGTATCAAAATGAATTAAAAATATGCTTTTTACTTGATTTATTTATTTTTTTATTCTGCTATGTTTGTTAATTTAATTCATTTTTCCTTCTAACTAACGAATATTTTCTGGAAAATTTAAAAAGTTACAATAAAATTGGTGTACATGGTGTCTTAGGCTTAGGTTCTGGATTAGCTAAATGCGCTCATCTTTCAACTTTGACACTTGATTTATGGTAAAAATAGCTTATTTGTTTTTGATTGTGATATTTTTTAAAATAAAAATTAATTAAAAGTAAACAATCTTTTTACTTGATTTATTTACTTTTTGATTATGACTATCTTTTTAATTTAGGGTGGGGGTGGGGGGGTCTCATCTGGGACCCTTAGTAGGTCTCAAAATTCCTATACGGGACTCATATTTTTCATTCATTCAAAAATGAATGAGGTCCCGGATGAGACCCCCCCCTCCCTTAATTTAAGTCATTTTTCATTTTCAACCTTTGCTTATTAGATTATTTACTGTTTCTTTATTCTTTATTCATATTTTTTATTCATTTTTCCTACTAAATAATTAATATTTTCTGCAATATAAAAAGTAAAAATTAAATTGGTGAATATGGTGCCTCAGGCTTAGGTTCTGGATTAGCAAAATGCACTAATCTTTCAAATTTAACACTTGAATTAGGGTAAAAACAGCTTATTTGTTTAGGATTGTTATATTTTTTAATATTAAAATAAATTAAAAATAAACACCCTTTAACTATATTTATTTACAATTTGATTTTGAGTATGCTTTTTAATTTAATTCCTTTTTACTTTCAATCTTTGCTTAAATTATTTTCTTCTTTATTTTTAATTCATATTATTTATTCATTTTTCCTTCTAACTAGCTAATATTTTCATCAATATTTAAAAAGTTAAAATTAAATTGGTGCAGATGGTGCCTCAGGCTTAGTTTCTGGATTAGCAAATTGCACTAATCTCTCAAATTTGACACTTTATTTAAGGTAAAAAAGCTTAATTGTTTTGGATTGTCATATTATTTAATATCAAAATTACTTAAAAATAAACAATATTTTTTCTTGATTTATTTACTTTATGATTCTGACTATGTTTTTTAATTTAAGTCATTTTTCATTTTCAACCTTTTCTTAAATTATTTACTTGCTTCTTTATTCGTAATTCATATTTTTTATACTTTATTCCTAATAATTTACTAATATTTTCTTCAACTTTTAAAAAGTGAAAATTAAATTGGTGCAGATGGTACCTTAGGATTAGGTTCTGGTTTAGCAAACTGCACTAATCTCTCAAATTTGAAACTTGATTTAAGGTAAAATACAGCTTATTTGTTTTGGATTGTGATATTTTTTAATATCAAAATAAATTAAAAATAAACACCCTTTTACTTGATTTATTTAATTTTTGATTATGACTATGTTTTTTTTAATTTAAGTCATTTTTCATTTTCAACTTTTGTTTAAATTATTTACTGTTTCTTCATCCTTAATTCACATTTTTTATTAACTTTTCCTTCTAACTAACGAATATTATCTGCAATATTTAAAAAGTAACAATAAAATTGATACAAATGGTGCCTCAGGCTTAAGTTCTGCATTAGTAAACTGCACTAAACTCGCAAATTTGACAATTCGTTTAAGGTAAAAACATCTTCTTAGATTGTGATATGTTTTAATATCAAAATTAATTAAAAATAAACTACCTATTTACTTGATTTATTTATTTTTTGATTCTTACTCTGTTTTTTAATTTAAATCATTTTTAATTTTCAACCTTTGCTTAAATGATTTACGAACTTCTAACTAGCTAATATTTTCTGCAATTTTTAAAAAGTTTAAATTAAATTGGTGCAGATAGTGCCTCAGGTTTAGGTTCTGGATTAGCAAACTGTGCTAATCTCTCAAATTTGACATTTGATTTACGGTAAAAATAACTTAATTGTTTTGGATTGTGATATTTTATAATAACAAAATGAATTAAAAATAAACAATCTTTATTAACTTTTGGATTCTTACTCTGTTTTTTAATTTAAATCATTTTTAATTTTCAACATTTGCTAAAATGATTTACGAGCTTCTTCATTCTAAATTAATATTTTTTATTAATTTTTCCTTCTAACTTACTAATATTTTCTTCAATTTTTAAAAAGTTACAATTAAATTGGTGCAGATAGTGCCTCAGGCCTAGGTTCTGAATTAGGAAACTGCAACAATCTCTCAAATTTGATACTTGACTTTCGGTAAAAACAGCTTAATTGTTTTGGATTGTGATATTTTTTAATATCAAAATGAATTAAAAAATAAATAATCTTTTTACTTGATTTATTTACTTTAAGATTCTGAATATGTTTTTTAACTTAAGTCATTTATCATTTTCAATCTTTGCTTAATTATTTTCTGTTTCTTTATTCTTAATTCATATTTTTTATTCTTTATTCCTACTAATTTACTAATATTTTCTTCAATGTTTAAAAAGTGAAAATTAAATTGGTGCAGATGGTGCTTTTGGCTTAGGTTCTGGATTATCAAACTGCACTAATCTCTCAAATTTGACACTTTATTTACAGTAAAAACAGCTTATTTATTTAGGATTGTGATATTTTTTAATATAAAAATTACTTAAAAATAACAAAATTTTTATTAGATTTATTTAATTTTTGATTCTTAGGATGTTTTTTAATTTAAGTCATTTTTTATTTTCAACCTTTACTTAAATTTTTTACTGTTTCTATATTCTTAGCCATATTTTTTATTAATTTTTCCTTCTAACTAACGAATATTATCTGCAATATTTAAAAAGTAACAATAAAATTGGTTCAGATGGTGCTTCAGGCTTAGGTTCTGGATTAGCAAACTGCACTAATCTCTCAAATTTGACACTTGATTTAAGGTAAAAACAGTTTTTTGTTTTGGATTGTGATATTTTTTAGTATGAAAACAAATTAAAAATAAACAATCCTTTTACTTGATTTATTTACTTTTTGATTATGACTATGTTTTTAATTTAAATTACTTTTAATTTTCAACTTTTGATTAAATCATTTACCATTTCTTTATGCTTATTTCATATTTTTTATTAATTTTTCCTTCTAACTTACAAATATTTTCTTCAATATTTCAAAAGTGAAAATTAAATTGGTGCAGATAGTGCCTCAGGCCTAGGTTCTGCATTAGGAAAGTGCAAAAATCTCTCAAATTTGATACTTGATTTTCGGTAAAAACAGCTCAATTGTTTTGGATTGTTATATTTTTTAATATCAAAATGAATTAAAAAATAAATAAAATTTATACTTGATTTATTTACTCTTAGATTCTGACTATGTTTTTAACTTAAGTCTTTTATCATATTCAACCTTTGCTTTAATTATTTTATGTTTCTTTATTCTTAATTCATATTTTTTATTCTTTATTCCTACTAATTTACTAATATTTTCTTCAATATTTGAAAAGTTAAAATTAAATAGGTGCAAATGGTGCCTCAGGTTTAGGTTCTGGATTATCAAACTGCACTAATCTCTCAAATTTGACACTTATTTTAAGGTAAAAACAGCTTATTTGTTTTGGATTGTGTTATTTTTTAATATTAATATTAATTAAAAATAAACAATACTTTTATTTGATATTTATTTATTTTTTTATTCTGAGAATGTTTTTTAATTTAAGTCATTTTTTACTTTCAACCTTTGCTTAAATTATTTACTGTTTCTATATTCTTAGTTCATATTTTTTATTAATTTTACTAACTAACAAATATCATCTACAATATTTAAAAAGTAATAATAAAATTGGTGCAGATGATACCTCAGGCTTAGGATCTGGATTAGCATTTTGCACTAATCTCTCAAATTTGAAACTTGATTTAAGGTAAAAACAGCTTATTTGTTTTGGATTGTGATATTTTTTAATATCAAAATTACTTAAAAATAAATTATATCCTTACTTTATTTATTTACTTTTTGATTCTGACTATGTTTTTTATTTTAAGTCATTTATCATTTTCAACCTTTGCTTAAATTATTTTCTGTTTCTTTGTTCATAATTCATATTTTTTATTCATTTTTCTTTCTAACTAACAAATATTTTCTTCAATATTTAAAAAGTAATAATTAAATTGGTTCAGATGAAGTCTCAAGCTTAGGTTGTGCATTAGTAAAATGCACTAAACTCTCAAATTTGACACTTAATTTACGGTAAATACAGCTTATTTAATTTAGATTATGATATTTTTTAATACAAAAATGCATTAAAAAATAAACAATCTTTTTACTTTATTTATTTATTTTTTGATTCTGTCATATTTTTTATTAATTTTTCCTTCTAACTAACTAATATTTTCTGTAATATTTAAAAAGCTTCAATGAAATTGATGCAAGTGGTGCCTCAAGCTTAGGTTCTGCATTAGTAAACTGCACTAATCTTTCAAATTTGTCACTTTATTTATGGTAAAAATATCTTATTTGTTTTGGATTGCGATATTTTTTAATATCAAAATGAATTAAAAAATAGACAATCTTTTTGTTTGATTTATTTACATTTTGATTTCGATTATGATCATTTTATATTTTTAAGATAAACATAGAAGAAGAAAAAAAGAAATATTATTGCTCAAAAATTTAATTAAATTATTTTTTATTTTTATTTTATTCATTATTAAAATATTTATTCTAATGATTTTTTAATTATCTCTAATACCTATTAATACCTATCGATAGTGGCAATCAAATTAATGAATCACATAACAAAAAATTATTAAGCAAGTACCTTAAATCTAAAAGATTAGTTGTAAAAGCTATAAAATTATGATAAAATTAAAATAAAGTATAGAAGATGTATCTTTTGTAAGCCATAAACTTACAGGCTATATTTATATGTGAAATATTTATATAAATTATATTAAAAGAATTTTAATATAAATTGTTTAGCTTAAATTTATATTTTATATTTTTGAAAGAAAGAAACAATCAATATAGATAGATTTATGATAAAAAATGAGTAATAAAGATAGATTAAATTTATACATTAAAAAATGTTCTCAATATAACATAAATAAATTTATTTATCTATATTTTTTATATTTTTAAAACTAAAAATTATACATAGAATTTAAATTTATAATTACCGTAATTATGTTTGATTAAGCCGCACTCTTCAATAAGCCCCTGCTCTAATTAAACCCGAAAAAAATTTTTTTATAAATTTTTAGAATATGAAGACTCTCTTTTGAAAAAATAATTTTTAACATGAGGCTAAACATTTTTAAAGTATTATTGATGAAAATGATTGAAGAAACTCTAATAAAAAAAAATAAAACACCCTTAAAATAACTTTAAACATGATGATAGATAGTATTTGCTAAATATTTTTAAATTAATTAATTATGATTTTGCTGATTTTTTGGATTTTTAATTTAAGTTAAAGTTTGATTAAACATTTAAAAATGTATAAATTAAATGATTTACATAATCATCAACAACTTATATCTTTTTAATCTGCATTTTAAATATTTTTCAAGAATCATTATTTTAAATCAATTGTTTATTCTTAAATTTAAAAAAAAAGTTTGTAAGTAATGTTATATTTAAATAAACATCTTCACATTTTCACTAAACACTAGGTTTCGAATTTTTTATTATTAGCAGCCATTATTTTTATTTTGTTAAATGCTCTAATAAATCTCATATTTATTTATTTCTCATTTTATTAATTTTTCAAATATATTTTCTATCATAAGTCTTTTTCTTACTTTTATTAAATTTATTAATAGATATTTTACTGATTAAAGATTTGAAGGATATAAAAACAAAGTAATTAGAACAAAACAAATAAAATGGATTAAATAGACTCCAGTAGCATTCATTATCAATAAAATTGTATCTTTCATCCTCAAAATAAAATTGCTTTTATCTAAGTTAATGAAATTTCAACCCAGCCTAACTCTAACATATTCTAATGTGTT
>JH720115.1:50316-83260 GCA_000231845.2 Tetrahymena malaccensis 436 | reverse complement strand
AAATTTTGAGAAGGTATCAAGAAATATCTTAAATCCAAAACTTAAAATCTCTTCTTGCTTAAGGCTAAAACAAATCTTTTGATCAATATCAAAAACAGTGTAAAGACTTCATTTAGTAAGTAGAACTACAGAAAGACAAAAACACTTAACTACTACAAGAACTGCTCAATCAATGTGATAAAGTTCAATAATTAGTTAATTTTGACAGATTAAACTAAACTAAATCACTCATATTAGACTTTTTAGATTCGCTTAGTGTTTTTGAAGATTAAACTTAAAGATAAGGTAAAATGTATAATGAATAAGTTAATATCTCATTATCATAATAAGACAATAGTAAAGTAAATAAATTAATGTAATTAATTTCAAATAAGACTAATTATTGTAGTGAAGAGTTTTTAAATTAACTAAGAAAACAAATGCAAAAATATAGTCAGTTGTTTGAATAAATATCATTTGACAAAATGAATCAAGAAAATAAAAAAGCTATCAGATTCTCTGAATTAAATGATGAAAAATTAAAGAACATAAATGAATATGTTGAGCATCTGATCAAAATATAAAATAATCCATAATATGTTCAATAGGTTAGAATTTCAAATCAAATATCAAATTTACTAAATACTTTAGATAACAAATTCAATTTCATCTCTAATAAGTATAGGGATAACTTTATGGATTACTTAATTGAAACTTATCCGTTTTAATAAAATCTGAATACAAATGAAATGTATTCTGATGAGTAAAGTTTTAACTGTTTGAGGAGTTTAGAATTGAATTATGCTAAAGAATTTGTGAAACTAGTAAAAAAGAAAAAGAATCTTGATGAAAATTAATAAAATTTTGAGAATAGTTAAACAAAGAGAATTCAATAATGCATAGTTAATAAATTTAAAATTGACAAAAATTAATTAGAAAATTCATTAAAATAGTTTCCTATCTTTGATTTGTATCAGGTTATATAAGAAAAGAATATCTTAAATGAATTGTAATTATAGAAAAGCAAATTGAAAGATGGAAACTAACGTATAGAAATAGTCAAAAATGTGAATAGCTAATTTGAAATTTCTATCAATGAAGCTAATTACTAAGGGAGATATAAAGATAATTTTACAAACTGTATATCTTAGAAATTGGAAAAAGACAAAAAATACATATTTAGAATTTAATTTAAAAAGGGTAGTAAAGGTTATTTTGTTATAGGATTGATGTAAAATAATAATTTAAATAACAGTGTAGGATATAATGATAACATGAGTTATTAATTATATTTTAAAGACAATAAAATGAAATACATGCTAGGATATGGAATTGATAAATTTATAAAAGGAGATAGTAATTAAGAGTTAGAGGAAAATAGTATTTTAGAGTTGAGAGTTTGGCTATAAGGATAGTAACTTGAGGTTTTAAATTACCCAAATTATAACTATCATGTATAGATTACAGATGGATGTAAATAAAATCTACTTTAAAATGATCTATGTTTATATTTCGGAATGCAATGTAACTTAGATAAGTATATATTATTAGAAGCATTGACAGTTGAGTAATTTTGAAGATAAGAATAGCTATAAAGTGCGAAATAATTATAAATAAATGAACCATTTAAATTTAATAAAACTTATGAATAAATAAAAGAATTTTATAATTTAACGAGTATTTATATATAAAATATTTCAATATTTATTTTTTTAATTTTTACAAAATTTATGAGAGATTGATTTATTATAATATACCTATTATTTTATTTGTTGAAACAAAAAATAATTTAATTTTTTAGTAAAAATTTTGTATTTTAAAAACAAAAATTTATATCAGAAATATATTTAAAATATCAAGCTGCTTCAATAAATCTTGAGTATTTTTAAAATTTTAGAAAAAAAGTAAAAAAATATGTAGATTACAACATTAAATGTATGAATGATTTATTTATTTATGTAAAAGTTATTAAAAAAATAATTAATTTGAATATAAAAATCATTTCTTTTTACAAATTAGTTTTCAGAGCAAAATAATTAATTATAAATGTAAATTTAGCAGAAATAGGCAGCATAAAAATTTACTTAAGTAAGTATGATCTCATTTATCTTTAGCAGTTGTAAGAATGTGCAATAAGTTTATAATAAGAGAGGAATAAATATTTAAATAATTTAGACTAGTGAACCAATATTATTAATTTAAAATTAAAACACAGAAACTTTTGAGGAGCTGATAAATAATAACACTCAAACAATTTTCTATGAAGACAAAAATATAAAAACATAAGGACTTTTTAAATTATTTTTATTTATTTAATTTTTATTTCTTCAAAACATTATGAAGGAATTCTATTAGTTAATCATTAGATAGGGAAAGAAAAAATTTTAGATTGATAAATCAGCTAATCCATGATTTTCACAATCTCGATATTATTCAAAAATTCTGTAATATTAAATCTATCTAACTTATATATTTATTAGTACATATGACATAAGGAGCGAATCTCAAAGTTACTCTTGTTTGATTCTAGAAGATATTTGCCTTAGAACTACAAAAAATAAATTTTCAAGTAAAAAATTATTTACTTTTTTCTTAAATTTATCAACTATTTATTGTCAGCATTGTAAAATCTAAGAAGGAGTATATCACTCTAAAAATAACAAATAAGATCAAATGAACTAACCTCACTTAGATAAATTTTAACCTAAAGAAATCCGACCATCACAATAGGTAAAATTCTAAATTTGAATACTAACTAATAAGTTACCAAAAGGAGGAGGTTGCTTTCAACCCTAGGCCAAATCAAACTTGGCATAAATTCTAGAAATCTTTAATACTTAACTCAATGAGCAGAAATTCAAAAAGAAGGAGGTACTAAAACTCTTATGGGCTGAAAAAAATAATAGTTTCAGCAAAAAAAAGAAATGAAACACTACTAAACTCATTTACATGAAATTAAATTAATATTAAACTTATTTGTAATCCATAAATTGTTATATATAGAGCACATCAAGGAATTAAAATCTTATGAGCTCTGCTTAGACATAATTATTTAATTCCTGAATAAGCTATAAAATAGATTAATATTTTAATTTAGTTATTTATATTTTTAGGCTTTAAACCCTTAATTTACTATTTTTAAATACAAATTAACTATTTAAAATAGAATTATTTATTTTTACGATAGATTTATTTACTAATGGTAATTTTATATTTTTATTTTAATTAAAATTTGAATTATTTTATATTTATAATTTTTACTTAATTTTAATTGAATTTTTTATTTTTGCTTTATTTAGATTAAGCATTTTTAAATTTTTAAGGTAATTATAATATTTTGACAATAATATCTTATATCTACATTATAAATATTTAAAAATATCATTATTTGAAATCAAGTATTTACTCTTTAATCTATAAAATAAAAATCATTTATGAATATCTTAAAGTCAAATGAAAATAACCATCTTCACTTTTCATTAAATTGTTCAAAAATTTTATCTTTATCAACTTTAATGCTTATTTCAACTTAAATATCAAATATTCTAATAAATATCATATCATTCATACATATCTATTTAAATATGATTTTCTCTTACAAATTTTCAATAATAAATCTTTTCCTCTCTTTTATTTAATTAACTAAAAGATATTTTAATAATTTAAGATTTAAAGGATAATAAAATTAAGTAGTAAGAATCAACCAATAAAATGGATCAAATAGTCTCCGATAGCATACATCATCAACAAAACTGTATCTTTCATCCTCAAAATAAAATTGCTTTTATCTAAGTTAATGAAATTTCAACCCAGCCTAACTCTAACATATTCTAATGTGCCGATTGCTTTGAATAAGATTTATAGTTTAAAGGTGCCAACCACATGCTCATCTAAAAAATTATTCAAAATTCAGATTCTGACTTTCATTACAAATGGCCTCCCTTAAATGATTAGTTCATCATTCAGAAAATTCATTTGAAAGCTAAGAACCTAAATTCTACACAAACAATCCTCAATTAAATCGAATCTTTCTTTACTCAACTAAAGGATGAAATCATCAAAAAAATTGATGATTCTTAGAAAAAAGCGATCAAACAAGCTCTTGAGATGCCTTTTGGCAAAGAGTAAATTTTGAAAAGGTATCAAGAAATATCTTAAATCCAAAACTTAAAATCTCTTCTTGCTTAAGACTAGAATAAATCATTTAATGAATATTAACAATAGTGTAAAGACTTCATTTAGTAAGTAGAACTACAGAAAGATAAAAACACTTA
The DNA here is from genome assembly GCA_000231845.2 of Tetrahymena malaccensis 436. NCBI lineage: Eukaryota > Ciliophora > Oligohymenophorea > Hymenostomatida > Tetrahymenidae > Tetrahymena > Tetrahymena malaccensis. Next base: position 79,007 of record JH720115.1, on the reverse strand, counting down.
ACTACTTCAAGAACTACTCAATCAATGCGATAAAGTTCAAGAATTAGTTAATTTTGACAGAATAAACCATACCAAATCACTCATATTAGATTTTTTAGATTCTCTTACCGTTTTTGAAGATTAAATTTAAAGTTAAGTAAACTTTATTAGTGAATAAACTAATATTTCATTAGCATAATAAGACAATAACAAATTAAATAAATTAATGTAATTAATTTCAAATAAGACTAATTATTGTAGTGAAGAGTTTTTGAATTAACTAAGATAATAAATGCAAAAACTAAATTTCTTCTTTGAATAAATGCCATTTGACAAAATAAATCAAGAAAATAAAAAAGCTATCAGATTCTCTGAATTGAATGATTAAAAAATAAAGAGTGTAAATGAATATGTTGAGCATCTGATCAAAATATAAAATGATCCATAATACATTCAATAGGTTAAAAATTCGCATCAAATATCAAATTTACTAAATACTTTAGATAACAAATTCAATTTCATCTCAAATAGGTATAGGGATAACTTTATAGATTACTTAGTTGAAACTTATCCTTTTTAATAAAATCTGAATACACATGAAATGTATTCTGATGAGTAAAGCTTTAACTGTTTGAGGAGTTTAGAAATGAATTATGTTAAAGAATATGTGAAACTAGTAAAAAAGAAATAGAATCTTGATGAAAATGAATAGAAATTTGAGAATAGTTAAACAAATAGAGTTCAATAATACATAGTTAATAAATTTAGAACTGAATAAAATGAATTAGAAAATACTTTAAAACAGTTTCCCATATTTGATTTGTTTTAGCTTTTATAAGGAAAGAATATCTTGAATGAATTGTAATTATAGAAAAGTAATTTGAAAGATGGAAACTAACGTATAGAAATAGTAAAAAATGTGAATAGCTAATTTGAAATTTCTATCAGTGAAACTAACTACTAAGGGGGATATAAAGATTAATGGACTAATTGTATTTCTTAGGCATTGGAAAAAGACAAAAAATATATATTTAGAATTTAATTTAAAAAGGGAAGTAAAGGTTGTTTTATGATAGGATTAATGCAAAATAAGAATTTCAATAGCCATTATGGATATATTGATAAGATGAGCTATTAATTATAATTAGTTAACAATAAGATAAAATCTAATAGAGGTTTTGGAATAGATAAATTTATAAAAGGAGATAGTAATGAATAGTTAGAGGAAAATAGTATTTTAGAGTTGAGAGTTTGGTTATAAGGGTAGTAACTTGAGATTTTAAATTTGCCAAATTATAACTACCATGTATAGATTGCAGATGAATATAAATAAAATCTACTTTAAAATGATCTATGTTTATATTTTGGCATGATCTATAACTTAGATAAGTGTATATTAATAGAAGCCTTGAAAGTTGAGTAATTTTAAAGATAAGAATAGTTATGAAGTGTGAAATACAGTATGTCCATTAAAAAATGCACCATAAATATTTATTAATAAAATTTAATATTAATATTTTTGCATTTTAAATGTATTTAAAATACCAAGCTGCTTCAATAACTATTACGTATATTTAAAATTTAAGAATATTGTTTACAACATCAAATTTAATATAATTAATTTTAAAAAGATATGATTTATTTCTTTTTGTAAAAACTGATTAAAACATAATTATTTTTAGTCTAAAATCATTTCATTTTACATATTAGTTATCAAAACAAGATAAATTAATATAAATTTAGTAGTAAAAAGCAATATAAAAATTTAATAATCTCATTTAACTATAGCAGTTGTAAGTTTAAGCATTAAGTTTATTGAAGGAGAGGAATAAATATTTTAGACAAGAGAGATAAAATTATTAATTTAAAATTAAAACACAGAAATTTTTGAGTAGCTAAAATACAATAATACCCTCTCATATTTTCTCTTTGATTATGGAAGAAAATAATTTCTATTTATAAATCAGTTAATCAATTATTTTCACAGATTTTAATATCACGCAGTAAATTTTACAATCTCAATATTTTTAAAATTAATTATGAAATATTTCATCTATCTTAATTATGTATTTATTATTATTTACAATATAAGGAGCAAATCTCAAATTTATTCTTGTTTGCTTTTAGAAGATATTTTCCTTCGAGCTTCAAAAATAAACTTAAAAATAAAAATTGTTTACTTTTTCGTTAAATTAAACAGCTATTTATTATCGGTGTTGCAAAATCTATCTTATAAAAGTCAAATTACATAAAAATAAATTATGAAAAAAGTATTTGAAAAATCAATATAAAAGTTGTCTAAATATTAAATGAAAAAATGTTTAAAGAATTTAAAAAGTAAAATTTTATTTTCATTAAGAATAAAAAATGGTATATATAAAAGAATATAAAAATTGCATAATTCAAAAAGGATTTATTTTCATTCTACCTATTAGTAATTCTTTTGCAAAATTAAAATATTGACACTTTTATAAATGAAATAGAACTTAAAAATAATAAATATAAACTTATATTCAAATGAGCGAAATATTTAAGGTTTATATTTTATTGATTGATAGTTTATTGTAATAAATTAGCAAATCTATCAAAATTTTTAGACAATCAAATTTTATTTCATGTTTGTTTCAATATCTAAAAAATCATTCAAAGCTACCAATAAAAAATAAATGAAAATAAATCATAGAAATAAAAGAAAATATATTTTAATAAACTTGTTAAAAATTGCAAATTATAAAATTAATAGTTTTAAAAACTAAAAAATTTTTGAAACATCTAAAAGTATCTTTATTTGGATCTTTCTCAAATTAAAATATAGAAATTAAATCATAAAAAGTTTACTTTTTTTGATTAATTTTTTTTTCTTTTTCTAAAAAATGATAATAAATGAATTTTTAAATATCTTAATTTTAAATAAATCTAATTTATTCTGAAATATGATTTCACTTTATGAACTATTTTTCTTTTTTGTTGAAAAATAACATAAGTAATAATCATTATAATAGATGTTAACATTGCATTAAATATTCAATTTTTAATTTTAGATTTTTACAATTTTTTTTAAATAAAATATGACTATTAATTCTTAAATTAATTAAAACAAAATATATAGCAAAATGCCATTCAAAAATCTAGTCGTTTGGATATGACTAGATTAGTGAATGGCATTCTTTTTAAAATATTTGAAATTAATTAATTAATTTTTTAGCTTAGCTAAGCTAAGTAGAAATAAGAAATGTTCAAAAAGTTATTTATTTAGAATGAATAAAAATATATAATAGATAATGATACAACAGGCCCAGAGGGCATAAATTATTTTTTAAAAAAATCTCTCGGGCCATTTTCTAAATTTAAAAATTTGAACTCAATTTTATATGTTCTTTGTATCCAAATTAATTTTTCTTAATAAATAAATAATTAATTAACTATTTTTATAATTTGTTAAGTTTGGGTAAATTTGTTTCTGATTAAATATAAAAAAATATATGATATAATAGAAAACATATTACAAACTGAAAGATGTGATTATTTATTTTTTTAATTAATTACTCTCTAATTTTATTTTTACCTTTAAAAAAGTTTTTAAACTCTTCTCTTCAAACTCATACTCATCTCCATATTTCTCTAGTGTAAATTAAATTAATTAATTTTAATCTTATTTGTTTTACTGTTTCTATGTAGTCAAATTTTTTTGAAAGAAATAATCTCATATAAATCATTAATTATTTGTTATAATTAACATTTATTTTTCTACATATTATTTTTAATTTTCAACATTTGCTTAAATTATTGGCTAATTTTTTTTTAATCTTAATATATATATATTATTATTAATTTTTTTAACTTACTAATATCTTCTTTAATATTTAAAAAGTTCTGATAAAATTGGTGATGAAGATGCCTCAGGTTTAGGTTTTGCATTAGCGAAATGCACTAATCTCTCAAATTTAACACTTGATTTAGAGTAAAACAGCTTATTTATTTTTGGTTGTGATATTTTTAAAATTAAATTGGATAAAAAAAAACTTTTTTATTTGATTTCTTTACTTTTAGATTCTGATTATGTTTTTTTAATTTAAGGAATTTTTCATTTTAAATCTTTGCTTAAATTATTTACTTATGTATTCTTGATTTATGTTTTATATTCTTTTTTCTATCTAACTAACTAAAATTTTCTCTAATATTTAAAAAGTAACAATTAAATTGGTACAATTGGTGCTTCAGGCTTAGGCTCTGCTCTAGAAAAATGCACTAATTTATCAAATTTGACCCTTTATTTAAAGTAAAAACAGCATATTTGTTTTTATTTTTAATATTGAAGTGGATGAAAAAAAATACTCTTTTTTATTTGATTTATTTACTTTTTGATCCTGATTATATTTTTTTAATTTAAGTCATTTTTCATATTCAATATTTGCTTAAATTATTTGCTTGTTTATTCTTAAATTATTTTATATTCGCTTTTCCTTTTAATTTACTAATATTTTCTCCAATATTTAAAAAGTGACAATTAAATTGGTGCAAATGGTGCCTCAAGCTTAGTTTCTGCCTTAGCAAACTGCACTAAACTCTCGAAATTGAAACTATATTTACAGTAAAAACGGCTTATTTGTTTTGGATTGTGATATTCTAAAACATAAAAATAGATGAAAATAAAAATATTCTATTATTTTATTTATTTACTTTTTGAATTTGATTCTATTTTTTTAATTCAAGTGATTTTACATATTCACTCCAATATTTAAAAAGTGACAATTAAATTGGTTCAAACGGTGCTTCAGGCTTAGGTTCTGCATTAGTAAACTGCACTAATCTCTCAAATTTGAAACTTTATTTACAGTAAAAACTATTTATTAATTTGGATTCTGATATTTTTATTTACTTTTTGATTCTGGTTATGTTTTTTTAATTTAATCCATTTTTTATATTCAATCTTTGCTTAAATTATTTACAAAAGCTTATTCTTAATTCATATTTTATTATTCATTTTTTCTTCCAGCTATATCTTCTTAAATATTTAAAAAGAAACAATTAAATTGATGATAAAGGTACCTCAGGTTTGGGTTTTGCATTAGAAAAATGCACTAATCTCTCAAATTTGACACTATATTTACAGTAAAAACTACTTAATTGTTTTTGATTGTGATATTTTTAATATAAAGATAGATGAAAAACATTTTACTCTTTATTTGATTTATTTACTTTTTGATTCTGTTTGTGTTTTTTATTTTAGTCATTTTTCATTTTCAACTTTTTTTGCTTAAATTATTTACTCTCTTATTCTGAATTAATATTTTTTATTTTTCTATTTCTCCTTCTAACTAATTAATATTTTCTCCAATATTTAAAAAGCGAAAATGAAATTGGTGCAAGTGGTGCCTCAGACTTAGGTTCTGCATTAACAAACTGCTCTAATCTCTCAAAATTGAAACTTAATTTATAGTAAAAATAGCTTATTCATTTTAGATTGTGATATTTTTTAATATCAAAATGGACGAAAACAAAAATATTTTTATTGTTATTCACTTTTGATAATAATTTTTTCATTTTTTAAGATAAAGATCAAAATTATATAAAGGAAAACTTTTAATTTGTCAAAATTTAAAATAAAATATTGCTTCTTCTTCTACTTTGATTTTCTTCATTAATAATAATTAAAATATTTATTGTAGTTATCTCTTACATATATTTATAGATGGAATAATATTGATAGTTCAAACATTTAAAAAATATTGAGCAAGTACCTTAAAGCTAAAAGATTAGTGGTTAAAAAAATAACTTTATGATAAAAAATAATTAGAAAACATAGATAGAATTGATAATTTGAAATAAATAAAATGTATTTATCAAATATTTATTCATATTTCTATATTTTTAAAACTAGAAATAAAGTATACAATATAAATTTATGATTCTTTATATCAAAACAAACTTATGTTTGAGATATTAATTTTTATTTTTTACTGTTATTTAAAAAATATTGAAAATTTTTGGCTGTTTAAATAAATATGCTCTCATTTTTATATATTTAAAAAAAGAAAAATTATTTCAAATCAGGTTTCTATTTTTCGAAATATTTTTATTATATATTTTAATTTTAAATAAAGACAATCATGTTGAAGCTTTCATTTTATATAATCCAAGAAAGGGTTCAAATAATTTACTATTAGCAATATTAATGATAATTACAACATAATCATTAAGTATTTTAATAGATATTATATCTATTTATTGATACTTTTATCACTTTCTCAACAAATTTTTAATAAAAAGTCTTTTTCTTACTTTATTATATTAATTAAAAGATATTCCAAACATTTAAGACTTAAAGGATTAAAAAACAAATTAGATAGAATTAATCAAATAAAATGGATTAAATTATTTCTAGTAGCACTCGCCATCAGTAAAATTGTATCTTTCATCCTCAAAATAAAATTGCTTTTATCTAAGTTAATGAAATTTCAACTTAGCCTAACTCTAACATTTTCTAATGTGCTGATTGCTTCGAATAAGATTTACATTTTAAAGGTGCCAATCATATGCTCATCTAAAAAGTTATTGAAAATTCAGAGTCCGATTTTCATTATAAATGGCCTCCCTTAAATGATCAGCTCATCATTCAGAAGATTCATTTGAAGGCTAAGAATCTTAATTCTACACAAACCATCCTCAATTAAATCGATTCTTACTTCTTTCAACTAAAAGATGAAATCATCAAAAAAATTGAGGATTCTTAGAAAAAAGCAATCAAGCAAGCTCTTGAGATGCCTTTTGGTAAAGATTAAATTTTGAAAAGGTATCAAGAAATATCTTAAATCTAAAACTTAAAATAACTTCTTATTTAAGACTAGAGCAAGCCTTTCGATTAATATTAAAAATTGTGCAAAGACTTCATTTAGCAAGTAGAATTGTAAAAAGACAAAAACACTTAGCTACTTCAAGAACTACTCAATTAATGCAATAATGTTCAAGAATCAGTTAATTTCGATAGATTAAACAATACAAAATAACTGATATTAGATTTTTTAGATTAACTTAACGTTTTTGAAGATTAAACCTAAAGCTAAGTTAGGTATAGTAGTGACTAAAATAATAATTTATTACCATAATAAGAAAACAATAAAGTAAATAAATTAATGTAATTAATTTCAAACAAGACTAATTATTGTAGCGAAGAATTTTTGAATTAAATAAGACAATAAATGCAAAAACTAAGTTTCATCTTTGATTAAATGTCATTTGATAAAATGAATCAAGAAAATAAAAAAGCTATTAGATTTTCTGAATTAAATGATGAAAAAATAAACAATATAAATGAATATGTTGAGCATCTGATCTAAATAAATAATAATGCATAATACATTGAATCAGTTAAGAACTCAAATCAAATATCAAATTTACTGAATATTTTTGATAATAAATTCAATTTCATCTCAAATAACTACAAAGATAAATTTAAAGAATACTTAATTGAAACATATCCATTCCAATAAAATCTAAATATAAATGAAATTTATTCTGAAGAATAAAGTTTTAACTGTTTGAAAAGTTTAGAAATGAATTATGTATAAGAATTTGTGAAACTTATAAAAAAGAAATAGAATCTTGATGAAAATCAATAAAATTTTGAGAATAGTTAAACAAATAGAATACAAAGGTACCTAGCTGATAAAATTAGAACTAAATAAAATGAATTAGAAAATATATTAAAAAAATTTCCTATATTTGATTTTTAATAGCTTTTAGAAGGAAAGAATATCATGAATGAATTGTAATTATACAAAAGTAATATTACTGATTCAAACCAAAGAATAGAAATAGTTAAAAATGTTTATGGTTAATTTGAAATTACTATCAATGAGACTAACTACTAAGGGATATTTAAATAATGTTATACAAATTGTATTTCTTAGATATTGGAAAAAGAGAAAAAATACATATTTAGAATTTAATTTAAAAAGGGAAGTGATAGTTATTTTATGATAGGATTAATGTAAAAGAAGAATTTTAATAGCGATATAGGATTTAATGATAAGATGAGTTACAATTTAAAATTTTAAAACAATTAAATTAAATACGTAGGAAATTATGGAATTGATAAATTTATAAAAGGAGATAGAAATGTATTGTTAGAAGAAAATAGTATTTTAGAGTTGAGAGTTTGGTTATAAGGGTAGCTACTCGAGGTTTTAGATTTCCCAAATAATAACTATCATGTATAGATTGCAGATTAATATAAATAAAACCTTCTTTAAAATGATCTGTGCTTATACTTAAGTTTAGGTTAACACTAAGATAAAATAACCCTAATAGAAGCATTAATTGTTGATTAATTTTGATAAAATTAAAATAGTGTTAAAAATGAAATAAATAATTATTTAAAAATATTAATTTTTAAATCAGTTTATAAATTTAAATATTGGTTTTTAAGTTATAAATTTTAGATTTTATAAAAATAAATATGGAATAGAAATAATATATTTATATTTAAAATCTTTCATTTTTTATTGATAAAATAAAAGGTATTTTTAAATTTAATATAAATTTTTGAGATAATGTTCATACTCTAACATTTATTTAATTTTTATTATTTTTTAAAAATAGAAAATTAATTATTATAGATTTAGTAAATATTAGTTATTTATTAATTAATATATAATTCCTCAATATAGTCACCTTAAATAAATAAAATATGAAGATATTTAACTTCTTTCACAAAATGATTTTAAAAAATTAGGCCAGAAATATTGATTTTTACCAAGAGAAGCTATGTCCGAATTTTTACATGTATTGCATTCTATCAACTACTTTGTTTGTATTTAATTGATATTTATTTTTAACTTATTTATTAATATTTAAAAGTAATTGTTTGTTTATTTAATTTCCTGAAAGCATTTAAATTTATGTTGATTATTATTAATAAAAATTTCACTATTACTTGGAATATTGTCTTTTTTTCAAATTTAATTTAAGAAAGTATATAATTAAATCCATTTTTTTTCTTAATTTTTACACTAGAATTATGATATTTCCGAAAATATTAAATATATTTAGTTAGAATAAATAAATACCATAGTTTAAATAATATAACTAACCAAACATCTAAAACAAATCAAATCATAAATTGTTTATCTTTAAATGAGTTTTAAAATAAATGATTACAGCTTAAAACATTTTAAGCATAATAAAAATTGATCAAATATTTTGCATAAAAATATACCTTGATACTGAATATTATATATATCTGCTCTTTATAAATTTTTTAATTTGTTTATTTATTTTATTATTCTTACTTGAATCTACATTTAATTAATTAACTTACACTAAAAATCATAAGTTTTTAAGTATAAATAAAGAAAAATATGGATTAAATAGATCAAAATAAAATTGATAATCTACACAATTGCATCTTACATCCCCAAAACAAAGTCGCCTTTATCCAAATTAATGGAATTTCTAATTAGTCTAATTCTAGCATATTCTAATGTGTTAGTTGCTTCGAATAAGATTTATAATTTATTGGAGCCAACCATATGCTCATCTAATCAATCATTGAAACTAAATAGTCTGATTTCCATTGTAAATGGCCACCCCTAAACGATCAGCAAATCATTCAAAAGATTCATTAGAAAGCTAATTCTCTAAATTCTACTTAGGCCATTCTCGATTAAATCAACTCATATTTCTCTCAGCTAAAATAAGAAATAAACTAAAAAATAGATGTTGCTTTGAAAAAAGCTCTCAATCAAGCTCAAGAAATGCCATTTGGAAAAGATTAGATTTTATAAAGGTATCAGGAAATATCTTAAATCAAAAGCTTAAGATCTATGCTCATTCAAAACTAAAATAAATCTTTTGATTTATATGAACAATCATGCAAAGATTTCATTTAGCAAGTAGAATTTTAGAAAGAAAGAAATACTGAGTTACTTTAATAATTGCTCAATCAATGCGATAATATTTAAGAACTGGTTAACTTTGATAAATTAAAAAAAAGAAAATAATTCATATTAGATTTTTTAGATACTATAAATATATTTGAGGATAAAACAAAAAGCTAAGTTAAATCTGATGGTTAATGTTCAAACATTTAATCCCCACAACAAGAAAATAATAAATTAGATTAGTTAATGTAATTGATTTCTAATAAGACTAATTACTGTAGTTAAGAGTTTTTGAATGAAATTAAATAACAACTGTAAAAGCTAAGCTTGTTCTTTGAAGAAATTTCATTTGACACAATGAATTAAGAAAATACAAAAGCAATTAGATTTTCAGAATTAAATGATGAAAAAGTAAATAATGTGAGTGAATATGTTGAACATTTGATAAACATGCAAAATAACACTGAATATGCTGACTCAGTTAAGAATTCCCACTAAATACAACAGTTGAAAAGAGTTTTAGATAATAAATTTAATTTTATTAGTTAGAACTATCAAGAAAGCATGATGAATTATCTAATAGAAACGTATCCTTTTTAAAAAAATCTTAAAACAGATGAAATGCATTCTGAAGAATAAAATTTTAACATTGTAAGGAGTTTAGAAACAAATTATATTAATGATTTCATCTAATTAGTAAAAAAAAAATAGAATCTTGAAGAAAATCAACAAAATTTTAGAAATAGCTAAACCTAAAAAATTTAATAAGGAATAATTAAATAATTTAATTATGAATAAAATGAATTAGAAAATATCTTAAAAATGTATCCTATTTTTGATTTGATAGATTTTAACTAAACATAAAGTATTTTGGATGAGCTTTAGTTTGACAGAAGTGATTATTGTGATGGAAAAAAACGTATATAAATAGATAAAAAAGAGAACAACTAGCTTGAAATTTATATAAATGAAATTGACTACAAAGGTGAATTTAAAGGAAATTCTACTAATTGTATTTCTAAGGTATTGGAAAGAAATAAAAAATACATATTTAGGATTTAAATTAAAAAAGGAGATGGTGATGATTTTTTGTTAGGATTGATGCAAAATAAAAATTTCAGTAAAAGCTTTGGATTTTAAGAAAAGATGAGTTATTATTTTAAAATAGAAAACAAGAAGATGAAGTATGTTGGAGGTTATGGAATAGATAATTTTGTAAAAGGAGATTCTCAATAATTGCTAGACGAAAATATTACTTTAGAGTTGAGAATACATCTAGAAAGATAGTAACTTGAGGTTTTAGATTACCCTAATTATAATTATCAAGTTAGGATTAAAGACGAATATAAATAAAATCTACTTTAAGATAATCTATGCTTATATTTCTGTTTGAAATATAATCAAAATAAGTATATTTTAATAGAAGCTTTCTGAAAAAATAAAATCTATTTTAAATTAAGAAATAGAAATAAGTATATAAATTTATGCTTTTATTTTTTAAGTAATAAGATAATATTAAATGAATACAAAAATTAATTAAATACTCTTTTGTCAACATTAGCTTGATAAAATTAAAAATATAAAGTAGTCTTTTAATACTAAACATTAAAAAAGACATTTCAGTGCATTAGGTTTAATCATTAATGTAGCTCTTAATATAATTAAGCAATTCATAAAAAAAAAGAAAATATTTTAAGCATCTTGTTCCTTATAAAATAATAAACAATAATTAATAAATTTAAATTTTGTTATTAATTTAAACTTCACCATTTTATTTATATATACCTTCTAAAATATAGTTTATTAATTGTTAATCTCTTTTAAAAAATATTTTATTAATTTTTTATTAAAAAAATTTTAAAAATTATGCAAATAAACTAGGTATTTTAAAATGAAATAAAACCTAATATTTAATATTCTAATAGATATTTTATAAATTTCGCAATTAGTATCTCTTGTTTGCAACAAAATAAATCTCACTTTTATTAATTAATAAATAAAGAAAGACATTGTAAAAATCTTCTTTTTTAAGTAAAAATAAATATCACAAATTTAATAGAGTAAATAAAAATAATATGGATTAAGTAGCTTCAACTAATATTCATACTCTACACAATTGTATCTTACATCCCCAAAACAAAATCGCTTTTATATAGATTAATGGAATATCTAGTCAGCCAAACTCTAGCATATTCTAATGCGTTAATTGCTTCGAATAAGATTTATAATTTAGAGGAGCCAACCATATGCTCATCTAATCAATTATTGAAACTCAATAATCTGATTTCCATTATAAATGGCCACCCCTGAATGATCAGCAAATCATTCAAAAGATTCATTTGAAAGCTAACTCTCTAAATTCTACTTAGGCCATCCTCGATTAAATCAACTCATATTTCAGTAAGCTAAAAGAAGAAATTAACTAAAAAATTGATATCACTTTGAAAAAAGCTCTTAATCAAGCTCTAGAAATGCCATTTGGCAAAGATCAAATTTTATAAAGGTATCAAGAGATATCTTAAATAAAAAGCTTAAGATCCACACTTGTTCAAGGCTAAAATAAATCTTTTGATTTATATCAGCAATCATGCAAAGATTTCATTTAATAAATAGAATTACAAAAAGACAGGAACACTCAACTACTTTAAGAATTGCTCAATTAATGCGATAGAGTTCAAGAACTGGCTAACTTTGACAAGCTAAACTAAAGCAAATAGCTCATATTAGATTTTTTAGATACGCTAAATGTATTTGAACATAAAACAGAAAGTTAAATAAATTTAAATGACTAAATTGATAGTATTTAATCTTAATAAAAAGGAAATAGTAAATTAGATAAGCTAATGTAATTGATTTCTAATAAGACTAATTACTGTAGCTAAGAGTTTTTGAATGAAATTAGATAGCAACTTTAAAAACTAAGCTTGTTTTTAGAATAAATTTCGTTTGGCAAAATGAACCAAGAAAATAAAAAAGTAATCAGATTTTCAGAATTAAATGATGAAAAAATAAACAATGTGAATGAATATGTTGAGCATTTGATAAACATGCAAAACAACGTTTAATATGTCGAATCAGTTAAGAATTCACATTAAATATAAAAGTTGAAAAGTGTTTTAGATAACAAATTTAATTTCATCAACTAGAATTATCAAGAAAACCTGATGAAGTATTTAATAGAAACATATCCTTTTTAAAAAAATCTTAACACTGATCAAATACATTCTGAAGAATAAAGTTTTAATATTGTGAAGAGTTTAGAAACTAATTATATTAAAAATTTCATTTAATTAATAAAAAAAAAATAAAATCTTGATGAAAATCAATAAAATTTTAGAAATAGTTAAACCTAAAAAGTTCAATAAGGAATAATTAAATAATTTAATTATGAATAAAATGAATTAGAAAATATCTTAAAAATGTATCCTATATTCGATTTGATAGAGTTTAAAGAAGAGTAAAGTATCATGAATGAGTTATAATTCTACAAAAGCAATTATGGTGATGGAAACTAACGTATAGAAATAGTTAAAAATATGAATAACTAATTTGAAATCTATTTAAATGAATGTAACTACTAAGGGTAAAAAAAAGATTATGATACTAATTGTATTTCATAGATATTAAAAAGAGACAAAAAATACATATTTAGGATTTAATTTAAAAAAGGAGATGGTGAAAGTTTTTTGATAGGATTAATGTAAAATAAGAATTTCAATAGTAATTCGGGATATAAAGATAAAATGAGCTATTTTTTTAAAATATAAGACAATAAAATGAAATACTGTGGAGGTGATGGAATTGATAAATTTGTAAAAGGAAATTCTGAATAGTTGTTAGACGAAAATAGTACTTTAGAGTTGAGAGTTTGGCTACAAGGTTAGTAACTTGAGGTTTTAGATTATCCTAATTATAGCTATCAAGTTTAGATCAAAGATGAATATAAATAAAATCTACTTTAAAATGATCTATGCTTATACTTCCATTTGTAAAAAAACTAAAATAAGTATATATTAGTGGAAGCTATTTGAAATATTTAACTATTAAAATATAAAAATAAATTAAAGCTATAAAAATAATTTTCATTTTTTAATTAGTAAGAATATATTTTTAAATATAAATAATTAATAAATTTTATTCCAATATTTTATATTTATGATAATAAAGTAATTGAATTATCATAAACTTTAGAAATATTTAAGTAATTTTTATATTATACAATAAAAGAGGCAATTTAATGTGCATAAAATTTATAATTTTATTGAGTAGTTAATTTAAATAACTAATTCATAAAAATATTGAAAACTTTTTTTGAAGCATCTACTCTATTAAAAAAATTCTATTTATTATACAAATTAATTAGGTATTTTAAAATGAAATAAAACAAATATTTAATATTCTAATAGATATTTTATAAATTTCGCAATTAGTATATCTTGTTAGCAACTAAACAAATTGTACTCACTTTTATTAATTAATTAATAAAGAAAGACATTCTAAAAATCTTCTTTTTTAAGTAAAAATTAATATTACAAATTTAATAGCGTAAATAAAAAAATATGGATTAACTAGCATCAACTAATATCCATACTCTACACAATTGTATCTTACATCCCCAAAACAAAGTCGCTTTTATACAGATTAATGGAATATCTAATCAGCCAAACTCTAACATATTCTAATGTGTTAATTGCTTCGAATAAGATTTACAATTTAGAGGAGCCAACCATATGCTGATCTAATCAATTATTGAAACTCAATAATCCGATTTCCATTATAAATGGCCACCACTGAATGATCAGCAAATTATTCAAAAGATTCATTTAAAAGCTAACTCTCTAAATTCTACTTAGGCCATCCTCGATTAAATCAATTCATATTTCAGTAAGCTAAAAGATGAAATTAACTAAAAAATTGATATAGCTTTGAAAAAAGCTCTTAATCAAGCTCTAGAAATGCCATTTGGCAAAGATCAGATTTTATAAAGGTATCAAGAGATATCTTAAATAAAAAGCTTAAGATCCACACTTGTTCAAGGCTAAAATAAATCTTTTGATTTATATCAGCAATCATGCAAAGATTTCATTTAATAAATAGAATTACAAAAAGACAGGAACACTCAACTACTTTAAGAATTGCTCAATTAATGCGATAGAGTTCAAGAACTGGCTAACTTTGACAAGCTAAACTAAAGCAAATAGCTCCTATTAGATTTTTTAGATACGCTAAATGTATTTGAACATAAAACAGAAAGTTAAATAAATTTAAATGACTAAATTGATAGTATTTAATCTTAATAAAAAGGAAATAGTAAATTAGATAAGCTAATGTAATTGATTTCTAATAAGACTAATTACTGTAGCTAAGAGTTTTTGAATGAAATTAGATAGCAACTTTAAAAACTAAGCTTGTTTTTAGAATAAATTTCGTTTGGCAAAATGAACCAAGAAAATAAAAAAGTAATCAGATTTTCAGAATTAAATGATGAAAAAATAAACAATGTGAATGAATATGTTGAGCATTTGATAAACATGCAAAACAACGTTTAATATGTCGAATCAGTTAAGTATTCACATTAAATATAAAAGTTGAAAAGTGTTTTAGATAACAAATTTAATTTCATCAACTAGAATTATCAAGAAAACCTGATGAAGTATTTAATAGAAACATATCCTTTTTAAAAAAATCTTACCACTGATCAAATACATTCTGAAGAATAAAGTTTTAATATTGTGAAGAGTTTAGAAACTAATTATATTAAAAATTTCATTTAATTAATAAAAAAAAAATAAAATTTTGATGAAAATTAATAAAATTTTAGAAATAGTTAAACCTAAAAAGTTCAATAAGGAATAATTAAATAATTTAATTATGAATAAAATGAATTAGAAAATATCTTAAAAATGTATCCTATATTTGATTTGATAGAGTTTAAAGAAGAGTAAAGTATCATGAATGAGTTATAATTCTAGAAAAGCAATTATGGTGATGGAAACTAACGTATAGAAATAGTTAAAAATATGAATAACTAATTTGAAATCTATTTAAATGAATGTAACTACTAAGGGTAAAAAAAAGGTTATGCTACTAATTGTATTTCATAGATATTAAAAAGAGACAAAAAATACATATTTAGGATTTAATTTAAAAAAGGAGATGGTGAAGGTTTTTTGATAGGATTAATGTAAAATAAGAATTTCAATAGTAATTCGGGATATAATGATAAAATGAGCTATTTTTTTAAAATATAAGACAATAAAATGAAATACTGTGGAGGTTATGGAATTGATAAATTTGTAAAAGGAAATTCTGAATAGTTGTTAGACGAAAATAGTACTTTAGAGTTGAGAGTTTGGCTAGAAGGTTAGTAACTTGAGGTTTTAGATTATCCTAATTATAGCTATCAAGTTTAGATCAAAGATGAATATAAATAAAATCTACTTTAAAATGATCTATGCTTATACTTCCATTTGTAAAAAAACTAAAATAAGTATATATTAGTGGAAGCTATATGAAATATTTAACTATTAAAATATAAAAATAAATTATAGCTATAAAAATAACTTTAATTTTTAATTAGTAAGCATCCTCTTATTAAATCTTCATTCTTTAAGAATAGTCTAGTTTTTTAAATCTAAAATTCGTAATTATCAATATATTTAATAATCCTCAAATCATTCTATGAACAATTAAGATTTTTAGGTGAAATAAACATTATTTAATTTTTAACAAATACGACCATATTAATTCTTTAATATAAAACATTTATTACCATTTATTAAGGGGAATTTAACCACTAAATTTAAAAAAAACTAATAGTAAATTTATTAATCTAATTCATAGCTTAATCAGTAGTTAAACTGTTACGTTTCTGCTTGTTCAAGAATTTAATTATAGGAATTTTTTTACACAAAATAGAAGCTTTATGTATTTTTTTATTTTATTTCTTCCTTTTTTTAATCATAATATAGCATATTAATTTGATTGATAAAAACAAAATATAAATAATTTATAGCCTTAAAATGAAAATGAAATCACTTAAAAATTAATTTAAACTTGTATTTTACTAATAAAAGCTAATATCCTTTAAATAATATAAATGAATGGAACAAATATTTAATTTATTTGTATAATATTTTATTTCTTTGTTTTTTTAGTTTTAAAGTATTAAAATTTTGAATAAAATATTATTAACTTTGACAACACTCAATATAAATTAATATTATAATACTCTTTTTATATTAATTTTTAATTGCTGAATGTGTTTGTTTCTATCACTAATATTTTAGAAATCAAAAACAATAATGCTGCTTTCAAACTTTACTATACTACATAAATATAGTTAAATAGATTTACTTTTTTAATTTTTTGTAAATAATTGTAAGTTTCATATATATTAAAATAATAAAAATGGTATTTTTTCTATTTAAAAAACATAATTATAATTTTGTAGGATATTATTTAAATATATTTTAAATTTAATTATCCAAGCTTAAAAAAATATATTTATTATATGAAAATTATATTTATTTGATGCAATAAGATAATTATTTCACATGCTTTACTTAATTCTTTTATTATTTGAAATATAATTATTTTATTTAAAAAATTTTTTTTTGCTTTTATTTATCTGGGTAGTAATTGATAAACCTTTTCATTAAAAGTATCCTTACAAATTTTATAAAGATTATTTTTTGTATATTTAAATTAATTGAAGGAGTTAATTAAAAAACTAACTTCCATCTTATTAATAATTTTAATAGCCAACATAAATGTATTTATTTTCTTTTAATACTTGAAAATAATATGATTATCAATCTGATATTAATTTATAATAATAACATTAATAAAGTAATATTTGACAATAAATTAATGTATCAGTCATGTAAACTTGAACAAATAATACAATAAAGATAAAGAATTCAAGTATCCCTTTTACATATTTATTCAAATAGAGATTAATATTTACTTTTAAATTATATATAAAGTTTCTGTAAGTATTTGAAGATAAAAATCTGTTTAAAAAATACATTAAATAAAAAGAAATTATAAAAAAAATTTACTCAATTAAACATCTCTTCTTACAACATTGTTAACACTTCATCACCATTATATTAATTTATATATTCAACACGTTTATAATTTTCAGGATTAGGTATAAAATGATATGCTACTATAAGTATTTTTGAAATATTATGAAAAATATGTGTGGTGTTTATTTATTTTGATTTTATATAATATATAAACTAGGTTTAATTAAATTCAAAAATTTTTCATTTTTCTATTTTATCTAATATTTATCTGAAAACTCTTAAGTAAATAATTAATATTATTAGAAAATGTGCTACTGTTTTAGATTCGATGAAACCGATGAAACCGATGGAACTTTCTAAAAAGGTTTTAGAATAGATAATGTAGTAATAGGAAATAATGAATAAGCTATAAATAGTAGTCTAGAGCTGAGATTTTGGTTAAAAGGATCATAACTTGAGGTTTTAGACTTTCCTAATTATAATTATAAAGCTTAGATTAAAGATTAATAAAATAAAATTTATAAAGATCCTTAGTTTTGATAACATAAGAAAATTTAGAAAAATTAATCACTTTTAGTAAAAATGTTCTCCTATATTTCTATTTATGAATTGCTTTTATTATCAATATTTTCATTACAAAATTTGAATTGAATATTTTTTTAATAAATAAAATAAATAATACTCCTACTGTACTTTTTCCATATACTGAAATCAATTAAGAAATTCAATTTGTATTTGAGAGTAATCTTTTGAATTATATGATTTTTTTATCATTAATTTTCTAAATTTATATTTTTGATTTCACTTTTATTTATTCTCACAATCCAAATTAATTCTTTTAAAAAATAAATAATTAATTAAATATTTTTATAATTCATTAAATTTAGATAAATTGTTTCTAACTAAACATCAAAAAAATTTAATGATTGAATAGAATAAATATTTTAAAAGTTTAAAAGATGTAAGTATTTATTTTTTAATTCAATACTATTTAATTTTTTTTTAACTTTAAAAAGTTTTTAAACTCCTCATTCTAAGCTCATACTGATTTCAAAATTGATCTCAAGTAAATTAAATTTATTATAATTAATCTTATTTCTTTTATCATTGCAATCTAGTGATAATTTTTTTCAAGAAATATTATCATATATATTATTATTTATTTATTTATTCAAATTTATATTTATTTTTTATATCATATTTTTCATTTTTTAACCTTTGTTTAAATTATTTACTTAGCTTCTTTATTCTTAATTTATATTTTTATTTATTTTTCTTTCAAATTAACTAATTTTTTTTTCAATATTTAAAAAGTGAAAACTAAATTGGTGATTAAGGTGCCTCAAGCTTAGGTTCAGGATTAGCAAAATGCACTAATCTATAAAATTTGGCTCTTTATTTATGGTAAAAATAGCTTATTTGTTTTTGATTGCCTTATTTTTTAATAGCAAAAGGAATTAAAACAAAAACAATCTTTTTGTTTGATTTATTTACTTTTTGATTCTAATTATGTTATTTTATTTTAAGTCATTTTTCATTTTTAACATTTGCTTAAATTATTTATTAGCTTCTTTATTCTTAATTCGTATTTTTTTATTGATTTTTCCTTTTAACTAACTAATATATTCTTAAATATTTAAAAAGTAAAAATTAAATTGGTGATGATGGTGCCTCAGGCTTAGGTTTAGGATTAGCAAACTGCACTAACCTCAAAAATTTGACAATTAATTTACGGTAAAAATAGTTTATTAGTTTTTGATTGTGTTATTTTTTAATAGCAAAATTAATTAAAACAAAAAAAATGTTTTTACATTATTTATTAACTTTTTGAATCTGATCATGTTTTTTAATTTAATTCATTTTTAACCTTTACTTAAATTATATATTAGTTTATTTCTTTATTGTTAATTCATTTTTCCTTCTAACTAACTAATATTTTCTTCAATATTTAAAAAGTGAAAATTAAATTAGTGATGAAGGTGTCTCAGACTTAGGTTCCGGTTTAGCAAATTGCACTAATCTCTCAAATTTGACACTTAATTTACGGTAAAAATAGCTTTTTGTTTTTGATTATGATATTTTTAAAATAACAAAAAAAATAAAAAAAAATAATCTTTTTACATTATTTATTTATTTTTTTAATATTTTGATGTCTTTTTATTTAAATTATTTTTCATATTCAACATTTGCTTAAATTCTTTATTAGCTTTTTTATTCTTAATTCATATTTTTTAATCATTTAACCTTTTAGCTAACTAACATTTTCTTAAATATTTAAAAAGTGTAAATAAAATTGGTCCAAATGGTGCCTAAGGTTTAGGTTCAGGATTAGCAACATGCATTAATCTCTCAAATTTGACACTTAATTTACGGTAAAAATAGCTTATTTGTTTTTGATTGTGATATTTTTTAATTACAAAATAAATAAACAAAAACAATATTTTTACATTATTTATTTATTTCTTGATTCTGATGATTTTTTTTAATTAAATTTATTTTTCATATTCAACCTTTGCTTAAATTATTTATTAGCTTCTTTATTCTTAATTCATATTTTTATTCATAAAGCCATTTAACTAAATAATAATTTCTTAAATATTTAAAAAGTGTAAATAAAATTGGTGCAAAAGGTGCCTCAGACTTAGGTTTAGGTTTAGCAAACTGCACTAATCTCTCAAATTTGACACTTTTTTTAAGGTAAAAATAGCTTATTTGTTTTTGATTGTAATATTTTTTCATAGCAAAATGAATTATAAAAAAAAACAATATTTTTGCTTGATTGATTTACTTTTTGATTGTGAATATGTTTTTTTAATTTAATTCATTTTTCATTTTTCACCTTTACTTAAATTATTTACTAGTTTATTTCTTTATGTATTCTTTATTCATATTTTTTATTCATTTTTCTTTCTAACTAACTAATATTTTATTCAATATTTAAAAAGTAACAATTAAATTGGTGATGAAGGGGTCTCAGGCTTAGGTTTAGGATTAGCAAGTTGCACTAATCTCTCAAATTTGACCCTTAATTTACGGTAAAAATAGCTTATTAGTTTTTGATTATGATATTTTTAATATCAAAATGAATTAAAACACAAACAATATTTTTATTTTATTTATTTACTTTTTGATTCAGATTAAATTTTTTTAATTTAAGTAATTTTCATATTCAACCTTAGCTTAATTTATTTTCTAGCTTCTTTATTCTTAATTCATATTTTTTATTCATTTTTCCTTTTAACTAACTAATATTTTTTTCTTAAATATTTAAAAAGCTAAAATTAAATTGGTGCAAATGGTGCCTCAGTCTTAGGTTCAGGATTATCAAACTGCACTAATCTCTCAAATTTGGCACTTGATTTAAGGTAAAAATGCTTATTTGTTTTTTATTGTGATATTTTTTAATAGCAAAAGCTATTAAATAAAACAAGAACAATCCTTTTGCTTGAATTATTTACTTTTTGATTCTGATAATATTTTTTTATTTTAGCCAATTTTCATTTTCAACCTTTACTTAAATCGTTTATTTCTTTATTCTTAATTCATATTTCGTTTTCTTCAATATTTAAAAAGCGAAAATTAAATTGATGCAAACGGTGCCTTAGGCTTAGGTTTAGGATTAGCAAACTGCACTAATCTCTCAAATTTGGTACTTTATTTAAGGTAAAAATAGCTTATTTATTTTTCATTTTGACTTTTTTTATAGTAGAATGAATTAAAACAAAAAAAATATTTTTGCTTGATTTATTTACTTTTTTATTCTGATTATGTTTTTTTAATTTAAGTCATTTTTCATTTTCTACCTTTGCTTAAATTATTTACTAGTTAATTTGTTTATTCTTAATTCATATTTTTTATTCATTCTTCCTTCTAACTAACTAATATTTTCTTCAATATTTAAAAAGTTTAAATGAAATTGGTGCAAATGGTGCCTCAGGCTTAGGTTCTGCATTAGTAAACTGTGCTAATCTCTCAAATTTGGAACTTGATTTAAGGTAAAAATAGCTTATTTGTTTTGGATTGTTACATTTTTTAATTGCTAAATAAATTAAAACAAAAATAATATTTTTGCTTGGCTTATTTGCTTTTTGATTCTGTTATTGTTTTTTAATTTAAAAAATTGTTCATTTTTAACATTTGCTTAAATTATTTAATAGTTTATTTTTTTATTCTTAATTCATATTTTTTATTAATTTTTCCTTCTAACATTTATATTTTCTTCAATATTTAAAAAGTTTTAATTAACTTCACAATTAATTTGCTTCAAGCTAAGGTCCAGGATTATCAATTTCATATTGGAAACTTTACTGTAGGTAAAAACAGCTTATTTTTTTTTGATAATGATAATTTTTAGTATCAAAATGAATTAAAACAAAAACAATCTTTTTACTTGATTTATTTACTTTTTTATTCTGATTATGATAATTTTATATTTTTAAGAAATAGATTGAAAAAAAAGAAATAAAATATGATTAATAAAAAATTTAATTAAAATATTTTTTATTTTATTAATTAAATAATAAAAATATTTAATCTGATTATTTTTTAATTATCTCAAATAATTATTGATAGTGGCAATAAAATTAATGAATTACAAAAAAAACAATTATAGAACAAGTACCTTAAAGCTAAAAGATTAGTTGTAATAACTATTAATTTTTGATAATCATAAAGTGAAGTATAGAAGACATATCTTTTGTAAGCCAAAAACTTACAGACTATATTTTTATTTGAAATATACTATACTAATATATTTTATATATATTGTGAAGCTAAAATTTATATTTTATATTTTTGAAATAAACAAACAATTAATATTGATTTTCTATGTCCTTTTTCATATTCAACATTATATAATAGGAAAAGTGTGACCTGGTGATCAATTTTAAATATATATTGTTTATATTTTCATTTTTTCAATTACAAGCAAGCAAATAACTAAATTTGAAAAGAAATTGTAATTAAAAATATTAAATATTAGTAACACATGTAAATATAATTAACTTAGACTTATATAATATTACATATTTATTATAGAAGTTGAAATTTTACTTAAAATACAACTTTATTTTTACAAATTATTAGAAGAAAAATAAAAAAATATGATAGTTTTGTTTTATTTAAAAAAATGTATTATTTTAAGGTTTTGCTTTTTATAAAAAACTTTTTATTTTTAAGATATGCTTATTTATTATTTTATTATTGAGAGGATGTAATTAGAGATAGACGCTAAGGTCTTACATGAAAACACTACATGTATTGGAAGACTTAATTTCTATAAAAAATATGCTAAATTTTGAATTAATTAATGCTTTGATATTAGAATATTGCTTTGTTTTTATTATATATAGCTGATTTGCTTTTTTATAAGGTAGATTTATTCGTTTTTGTATCTGCATTTATTTATCACTTTAAACTCTACTAAATTTTTTTATTTTCCTCATTTGAATAATAAATAAGAAAGATTCTTTAAATTAAAAAGTTAGTGAAAGAAAAAAGGAAATAGAAAGAAAGATAAAACTAAGATAATTGATCTATGAGTAGTTTCAATATAAAATAGCAATTAGCTTCCCATATTAGGAATAGAAATGAAATCAAGTAGTTGTATTAACAAAAAAATATCTAAGTGCTTCAAAAGAATCAAGAGTTATGTAAGTTTTTTCTTATGCTTTTTGTTTGTCATATTTTAAAGAAAATGATTCATTGATATCATATTATTTCTACATTCATTTAATAGTAAGAATATGAGAAAAAAATAAAATAAATAAGCTTAGATTATAGCTATATAATAATCTATATTATTTGCCACCATAAATTAAAATAAATAAAATTATGAGAGATTTAACTTCATTCCTTCCCTCATTCAAGCCTTAATTTTTTCTTCAGTTAAAGTCCATCCATCATGATCTCAAAAGAATGATCTTCCAAATATTAATAGCAAACAATTTTTTTGCACAAAAATTCATGAAATAGCAAAATAATGAGAAGAAAATGTGCATTAGTAATAGATAAATAAGTTCTATCAAGTAAAAACACCTACCAACTTATCATTTTTATAAAATTAAAAAAGAGTTAAATGCTATCTACGTATTTTTCGTTAATAAATAAAAAAAAACATGGCTATTTATACATCAGAAAATAATTAAGAATAAAAATAAAAATGAAGAGGTTTTTAGTGATGAAATATTAATAAATTAACAATTTTTATATTACCCATAAATAAAATGGTATAATTATTATAAGATCTTTAAATTATTATAAAGTTTCAAATCATTTAAGCTATTTATTTAACTCCTTTTCTCAAAAAATATACATGATTATCTTTTCTAGAATGAGAGAAAAAAGAAAAAACTAAAATTGAAGAGTATTTATTTTAGGACGAAATATTAAAGAAATAGCCATTTTTAGATTACCTGTATATCAAATAATAAAATTATTTACAAATCCTCTAAACCCATAAAGTTGCTTTTTACTGAAAAGTTATCTATTTTTCTGTCTATTCCCTAATCTTCACCAATTAATATGATTGGGATTCTAAATTATGTCAGAAAATAGAAGAAAAATAAAAATGAAGAGCATTTTGCTTTGAAATACTATAATTTTGATTTGAATCCAAATTATTTACTAAAATATTGAATTTCATCTTTAATAAAAAATAAAATATTATGCTAAAATAATCAAATATATTTATTAGATTTGCTATTGAGATTGTTTTGTTTGTTAATTTAACTATTTATTTTTAACTAAAGTTCCACAAATCTAAGAAAAGCCTTTGGAACTGTTACAGTAGATGTTGTATCAAGTGATGAAAGAAGAATTAACTGAACATGGATACTCAGAGTTCAGATATCTAGGCGAAGGTGCGTAAGGATATGTAGTTTTAGCAAAAGAAAGATTTACTAATAAGCGTTTTGCAATCAAGGGGATCGCAGTTAGAGATCTAAATGGAATAATTAATCAAAATAAATTAAATCAGGTATAGCAAGAAAAGAATATGTTATAGTAATGCTAGGGCTCACCTTACGTTTCTAACTTAGTCAAAGCAATTGATGGGAAAAAATTTATCTTTTTAGTATTAACAGAATGCTAAGGTAGATAGAATTGAGAATATCTTAAATTTTATAACTTTAATATAAATATTGTTTACTTAAATAAATATTTACTTACTTATTAAAAGGAACTCTCAAGGAGCTAATTGATAGCACTCCAGGAAACAAGCTCAATGAATTATCGGCAATCAAGTATTGTAAGGACATAGCTTAAGGATTGCATTTCATTCATTCTAAGCAGTGTATTGTTAATGATCTAAAATTTGATAACATTTTAATTGACTATAACGGAAACGCTGTTATTTGTAAAAAAATTGGATAAAATTATAGTTTATTTATTTATTAATCCCATATTAATTTGCAGCTGACTTCGGATTTGCATAAACCCTCCCTAAAAATTCTGGATATTCTATAACTGAATATGTAATTAATTAGTCATGGAAGTTCTTTTTATCACATTTCTCTCCTGTTTTATTTATTTTAAAGATGGGAAACTTTTACTTTTAGGCACCAGAATGCTATGATCCAAAAGCTTTCAAAGTTTATGATGAGGAGTATAAAAAGAAAAACATCTAAACTCAAATGAATCCTAGCCAAAGAGTATTTTTTATTTTATTTTACAAAATTTAATAGTATATTTAAAATAATAGAGTGAAGCTTGCTCACTGGGTAAAAATTAAGAAATTAATAAATCTTGTTGGTTAAGTAAATGTAAAATTAAAAAAAGGATATCTCTTATACGTTATGATCTAAGGATTCTATTCAGATTTAGCATTCAAAAAACATTTGGAGTTACCATATGATTAAAATTTTTAAACTTTTAAATATAAAAAGCAACTTAGGTACATTATTGACGGTCTGACTCAGTTTGTCCCCAGAGAAAGATTATCAGTAGAAGAGGTTTTGATTTTGTTGAAAGGGATTATTTCTTTCGAATTTGATTTAGATTCAAAGTTTGTCCAATTAATTAATCTAGAAACACAAGAAAAGGCAAATTAATTAAACTAAGAAATAGAATTCATCTAGAATTTCAACAATAAATACTATCCAATATTGTAAGCTTAATTAATCAAATAAAAAAAACAAACAATTTATGAAATATTTCAAAACTCTAAAGTAAAAACGAAGACAGTATTTTGCAAGAATACCAGTAGAGTCTAGATGGAATCGAAAAGCTAATAGGTTAATCCAAAACACTTGATTATTAAATATAATCTTTAAAAGCAATTAAGGAAGAAAGAGAATCACAAATTTAGCAGCAACAAAAAACCATCAAAGAACTAGAAACAAAAATAGCCAAACTTACCTAAGAAATGCGTATAATTAAACATAATAACAAGCTATTATCAATTTAATAATTATTTTATAAAAAAAGAGAAAAATCAACAGATTGTAAATAAATACTTTGATGAGTTATTAACTATTTTTTTAATAATGAAATATACTAAAAATTTAGGAAGTAAATAAATAAACAAACAAAAACTGAAATTTATGAAAATTTTAAAATATTTAAAAACGAAGGCTGTAAGATTATTTATAACACAAAAAAAATCTAAAAATTTTAAAACTAAACACTTAAAACAGCAAGTAACTAATTTTAAACGTTTCTAAAGAGCATTCTAAGCAAAATATTTTAATTTAGAAGGTTAAAAAAAACTTTGAAATGAGCCATTCTTTATTGATTATTTTTAAATTTGCTTTAGGTTGTGCAAGTAATTTCTAAAATTTAGCTTCTAAAATAAATTAATCTATTTAATTAATTTCTTAGTAGGTATTAGTTAGTTATTCAAATTAAACAATAAATAGACCATGCATGTTATTGAATATAATAAAAAAAGATTGTAAAGATTCAGTTATAAGTTATTTTATTCAAGCAAATTGGGATACATTTTAAAATAGCATGTAAGAGAATGAAATATAATTAAACCTATGAGATATAATTAATTTATTTATTGCTGATTAAAGACATTTAAATTTTTTTAAAACGTATCACAAAATATTTACTATCTGAATAAATTAATGTCATTTAAAAAAGCAAGTAATTAATATAAAGCTTCTAATTTATTATTATTAATATCTATTTTAAATAAAAAGCAGGTAAATTTTTTTTTTTAATTTCTCAATTCAAAAATTACTTTTAAAAAATAAAAAGAATTAACAAGCTCTTCAAATGAATATGAACATTTAGAAAAAGCAAAAAGTATTATTTTAAATAGCATAAAAATAATTATGGAAATTAATTAATTTTATTGGATATGAAAGTGCGTAAGATGATAAAATACATTTAGTAATTGCTCTAACTAATAATTACTTAACTAAAATTAGAAAGTAAAATATAATTTGAATACTACAAAATAACACATTTTTAATAACTAAAAAATCTAATGCTTAGTGTGTAATGAAAGATCATATTAAAGCCAATTTAAATTGACCAACAAGCTAAATTATTATTATAGGAAGTAATTTATTTCATAAATAGATTAAATATGCAAATACTCAAATTATCTTTTATAAATAAAACAGGCAGTAATCATTTAGAAAATGAATACTAAGATAATTGTTTTAATTTATCTTAAATAAAAGAAAGTAATTTAATATTTCATCTTTTTAGAAGCTCAAAAATTTAATTTGTAACAGGGAGTAATTCATATTTTGATGGATCATTTCTAAGCAATTAATTATGTTTTATAATGATAATTTTAGCAAGTATTTTTTAAAATGAAGAAGAATAAATTTGGAATTCTTACTTAAATTTATTAAATAGTGCGTAAAATATTTTTATTTTACTTTCATTAATTTATTTTGCTAATCTTTTATTTTTTAAATAGCGAGTAAAATCTAAATTAGACACCTACATCAATAAATTATTTAATATTTTTAACTTAAATTACTGCAGAAGGAAGTATTGATCTTTATATCATTTTATCAAATAATTATAATAAACTTCCACAATATAAATAAATAGGCTGTGATTAAATTATTTAGCTCTGGAATATTTAAGCATATTATTCAATTTAAAACATCAAGATTGTAAGCACATTTTTTCTAGCTAAAATGACCTTATTTTCTAAATACCTAGAAAGTATCAATTATTGATTAGTTTATTCGCTAACCTTACTCTTCAAATAGTGTTCAGTATAATAAATTCATTTATCAATTATTTAATAACAAATTCTAAGTGCTCTCTTTAATTTTTAATATATTATTAAAAAGTAAGTATTAAATCTTGTGGAATAGAAATTATCTAATCAAAATGGATTTTCTTTAATAATAAATAGTGTGTAAAATTTTCCTATTTATGATTAAAATAGATAAATCTAATTAAATAAAACTGTTTATTTACAAAGGGAGTAACAAACAATTCTAATGTGTTCTTCTTAAAAGTTTATTATATCAAAAGCATGTAATTCATTTTCTTAGTTTTAATTATATTTTTAAATATGTTTTCTCATTAAAAGAAAGTAATCTAATCATCTAGACTATATATTCAAATATATTCTCCTAAATAATAGTTCGTAATACTTTTAATTGCCTTTCACTAGCTTTTTTAAGTATTTTTTCTTAATTTAGTGTGTAATAACTATCAACCAATTTCATTATAAAGATTCTTTATTGTCATTTTCTTATAAAAGCAAGTAAAAAATATTCTTCTATTTTTTAATCAAACTTTCTATTTTTTAATTTATTCTTGAAAATATATTAATTAGGGAGTAATAAATATTTTGAATTATTTTTGATAAGAAGATGCT
>JH720115.1:15657-38734 GCA_000231845.2 Tetrahymena malaccensis 436 | reverse complement strand
CTACTTGGAGGATCATTGGTACCTTTCGCATTTATATTGGAATTTTTCGAAATAAAGGGGCTGGTTAGGGTTTCGAACCTCCTTTATAATAGCAACGACCCTCGGACTCGCCCACTCGAGTCCCTTAAATTGGTGATGAAGGTGCCTCAGGCTTAGTTTAAGGATTAGCAAACTACACTAAACTCTCAAATTTGATGCTTGGTTTACGGTAAAAATAGCTTATTTTTTTTTGATTGTGATATTTTTTAATAGCAAAATGAATTAAAACACAAATAATATTTTGCTTGTTCTGATTATGTTTTTTTAATTAAGTTCATTTTCAACCTTTGCATATATTATTTACTATTTTATTTCTTTATTCTTAATTCATATTTTTTATTCATTTTTCGTTCTAACTAACTCATATTTTCTTAAATATTTAAAAAAGTGAAAATTAAATTGGTGACGAAGGTGCCTCAGGCTTAAGTTCAGGATTAGCAAACTGCACTTATCTCTCAAATTTGGTACTTGATTTAAGGTAAAAAATAGCTTATTTGTTTTTGATTATGATATTTTTAATATCAAAATAAATTAAAACAAAAACAATCTTTTTACTTGATTTATTTACTCTTTGATTCTGATTATGTTTTTTTAATTTATGTAATTTTCATTTTTAACTTTTGCTTAAATTATTTACTAGTTTATTTCTTTATTTTAAATTCATATTTTTTATTCATTTTTCCTTCTAACTAACTAATATTTTCTTCAATATTTAAAAAGTGAAAATTAAATTGGTGCAAATGGCGCTTAAGGCCTAGGTTTAGGATTAGCAAACTGCACTAATTTCTCAAATTTGGAACTTTATTTATGGTAAAAATAGCTTATTTGTTTTTGATTGTGATATTTTTAATAGCAAAACGAATTAAAACAAAACAATATTTTTGCTTGATTTATTTACTTTTTGATTCTCATTATGTTTTTTTAATTTAAGTCATTTTTCATTTTCAACCTTTACATATATTATTTACTAGTTTATTCATTTATTCTTAATTCATATTTTTTATTCATTTTTCCTTCTAACTAATCAATATTTAAAAAGTTATAATAAAATTCGTGCAAATGGTGCTTCAGGCTTAGCTTCAGGATTAGCAAACTGCATTAATCTCTCAAATTTGACTATTTATTTAAGGTAAAAATAGCTTTTTTGTTTTTGATTGTATATTTTTAATTGCAAAATAAATTAAAACAAAAACAATCTTTTTATATTATTTATTAACTTTTTGATTACAATTATTTTATTTTAATTTAATTCGTTTTTTTTCAACTTCAACCTTTACTTAAATTATTTACTATGTTATTTTTTTATTCTTTTTTCATATTTTTTATTCAATTTTCCTTCTAAATAATAAATACTTTCTTCAATGTTTAAAAAGTAAAAGTTAAATTGGTGATGGAGGTGCCTCAGGTTTAGGTTAAGGATTAGCAAAATGCATTAAGCTCTCAAATTTGACACTTTATTTAAGGTAAAAATAGCTAATTTATTTTGATTGTGATATTTTTAAAACAAAAATAATCTTTTTGCTTGATATATTTAATTATTTATAGTTTATTTCTTTATTCTTAATTCATAATTTTTATTCATTTTTCCTTCTTACTAACTAATATTTTCTTCAATATTTAAAAAGTAAAAATAAAATTGGTGCAAATGGTGTCTCAGGCTTAGGTTCAGGATTAGCAAACTGCACTAATCTCTCAAATTTGACACTTCAATTAAGGTAAAAATAGCTTATTAGTATTTTATTGTGGTATTTTTTAGTATCAAAATGATTTAAAACAAAAACAATCTTTTTAAAATATTTATTTATTTTTTGATTCGATTATTTTTTTAATTTAAGCTATTTTTCATTCTCATAATTTACTAAAATTATTAACTAGGTTATTTTTTTATACTTTTTTCATATTTTTATACATTTTTCCTTCTAATTAATAAATATTTTTTTCAATTTTTAAAAAGTGAAAATTAAATTGGTGCAAATGGTGCCTCAGACCTAAGTTCAAGATTAGCAAGCTGCACTAATCTCTCAAATTTGACAGTTAATTTGAGGTAAAAATAGCATATTTGTTTTTGATTGTGATATTTTTAAATCTAAATGAATTAAAACACAAATTTATTTACTTTTTGATTCTGATTATGTTTTTTTAATTCAAGTCATTTTTTATTTTCAACCTTTGCATAAATTATTTACTATTTTATTTCTTTATTCTTAATTAATATTTTTTATTCATTTTTCCTTCTAACTAATTAATATTTTCTTCAATATTTAAAAAGTTTCAATTAAATTGGTGACGAAGGTGCCTCCGGCTTAAGTTCAGGATTAGCAAACTACACTAATCTCTCAAAGTTAGCACTTGATTTAAGGTAAAAATAGTTTTTTTGTGTTTGATTGTGATATTTTTAATTGCAAAATAAATTAAAACAAAAATAATCTTTATGCTTTATTTATTTACTTTTTGGTTCTGATAATGATTTTTTAATTTAATTCATTTTTAATTCTCAACCTTTGCTTAAATTATTTTTAGTTTCTTTATTCTTAATTCATATTTTTTATTCATAACTAATTAAATATTTCTTCAATATTTAAAAAGTTTCAATTAAATTGGTGATCAAGGCGCCTCAGGAATAGGTTCAGGATTAGCAAACTAAACTAATCTCTCAAATTTGGTACTTTATTTAGGGTAAAAATAGCTTATTTGTTTTTGATTGTGATATTTTTAATGGCAAAATAAATTTAAAAAAAATTAATCTTTTTGCTTGATTTATTTACTTTTTGATTCTGATAATGATTTTTTAATTTAATTCATTTTTCATTTTTAATCTTTGCTTTAATTATTTACAAGTTTCTTTATTCTTAATTCATATTTTTTATTCGTTTTACCTTCTAATTAATAAATATTTTTTTCAATATTTAAAAAGTGAAAATTAAATTGGTGCAAATGGTGCTTCATGCTTAGGTTCAGGATTAGCAAACTGCACTAATCTCTCAGATTTGACACTTAATCTAAGGTAAAAATAGAATATTTGTTATTGATGGTGATATTTTAATAGCAAAATAAATTAAAACACAAACAACCTTTTTACATTATTTATTTACTTTATAATTTTGATTATGTTTTTTAATTTAATTAATTTTTTATTCTCAACCTTTGATTATATTATTTACTATTTTATTTATTTATTCTTAATTCATACTTCTTATTCATTTTTCCTTCTAATAACTAATATTTTCTTCAATATTTAAAAAGTAAAAATTAAATTGGTGCAAATGGTGCTTCAAGTTTAGGTTCAGGATTAGCAAACTGCACTAGTCTCTCAAATTTGACACTTTATTTAAGGTAAAAATAGAATATTTGTTTTTGATTGTGATTTTTTTAATAGCAAAATAAATTAAAAAAAAACAATCTTTTTACATTATTTATTTACTTTTAGATTCTGATTATGTTTTCTAATTTAAGTCATTTTTCATTTTCAACTTTTACATATATTATTTACTATTTTATTTCTTTATTATAAATTCATATTTTTTATCCATTTTTCCTTCTAACTAACTAATATTTTCTTCAATATTCAAAAAGTGAAAATTAAATTGGTGTAAATGGTGCCTCAGGACTAAGTTCAGGATTAGCTAGCTGCACTAATCTATCAAACTTGACACTTAATTTAAGGTAAAAATAGCTTATTTGTTTTTGATTGTGATATTTTTAATATCTAAATAAATTAAAACACAAACAACCTTTTTATATTAATTATTTACTATTTGATTCTGATTATGTTTTTTTAATTAAATTCATTTTTTATTTTCGACATTTACATAAATTATTTGCTAGTTTATTTTTTTATCCTTAATTCATACTTTTTATTCATTTTTCCTTCTATTAACTCATATTTTCTTAAATATTTAAAAAAGTGAAAATTAAATTGGTGACGAAGGTACCTCAGGCTTAAGTTTAGGATTAGCAAACTATGCTAACCTCTCAAATTTGACACTTGATTTAAGGTAAAAATAGCTTGTTTGTGTTAGGTTGTGATATTTTTAATAGCAAAATATATTAAAACAAAAATAATCTTTATTTTTGATTTATTTACTTTTTGATTCTGATAATGATTTATTTAATTTAATTCGTTTTAAATTCTCAACCTTTGCTTAAATTATTTACAAGTTTCTTTATCCTTAAATCATATTTTTTATTCATTTTTCCTTCTAACTAATCAATATTTTCTTCAATATTTAATAAGTAAAAATTAAATTGGTGATGGAGGTGCCTCAGGCTTAGGCTCAGGATTAGCAAACTGCACTAATCTCTCAAATTTGACAGTTGATTTAAGGTAAAAATAGCTTATTTGTTTTTGTTTGTGATATTTTTTAGTATCCAAGTGAATTAAGATAAAAACAATTTTTTTTACTTGATTTATTTACTTTTTTATGATTATTATGATAATTTGAAACTTTTATGAAAAAGATTGAAAAAATAAAGAAATAGAATATGATTAATAAAAAATTTAATTAAAATATTTTTTATTTTTATCTTATTCATTAAATAATTAAAATATTTAATTTGATTATTTTTTAATTATCTCTAATATCTATTGATAGTGGCAATGAAATTAATGAATTAGACACACACAAAATATTGAGTAAGTACCTTAAAGCTAAAAGATTAGTTGTTAAAACTCTTTATTTATGATAACCACAAAACGAAATATAGAAGACATATCTTTTGTAAGCCATAAACTTAGAGGCTACGTCTTTATTTGAAATATATTATACTAAAATAATTTACATATAAATTGTGGAGCTAAAATTTATATTTTATATTTTTAAATAAACAAACAATTAATATAGATTTAAGATAAAAAATAAGTAATAAAGATAGATAGAATTGATACAATAAAAAAATAATTTTCTAAATAAAAAATTAAATTTATCTTTGATTATTAATAAACCCGCATAAATTAAAATTGCAATTTACTCTAATAATATTTTTTTCCTTAATATATTTATCTTTTTTTCAAAAGTAAAAGGGTCTAAATTTGTAATATAAAAATTTTTTAAACATAATTGTTTAATTAAAAGTAATTAAAAAAGTAAAAGTAGAGTAAATATTTATTTGTTTTTTCTTTTAGGTAAATTTTTTAATTTTGATGATTCTATATTTTTTAATAGATTCTTTTGTTAATAACTTCAGTTTGAATTAGAATATTTGTATAAAAAAATGTACTATTTTGTATATGTTTAAGTTTGAATTAAACACCAATATATAAGAGCTATCTGAATATAAAATTATTTTGTAGTTATTAGATTTTCTATATATTATTTATAAATAAATTTCTATAAAAAAAATAACTATGTTAAATAAAAGTAGTTTAAACTATTTAAATCAAATAATTTTGAATTTTTCATTATTTATAAATAATAATACTTAAATATATTATTATTAGACAATTTTGATAAAATCAATATTTTATTATTAAAATAAATTTAAGATATTATTTTCTAAATTCAAGAATGAATAAACTTTATTAGTTTTTTAAATAAACACACTGTTCTATTAGTTCAAATATATAAAAATTGTCTTTCAAAAAAGTAATTTTTACTATCAAATATGATTAAGTACTCTCTTAAATATTTATGATCAGATTATTTTAATCTTAAAATATAATTGCTTATTTATCAACTATTTACTATTCAATCAAGTTAGCATATTCAATATTTTAGTAAAAAATGAATAAAGCAAATATTTTTTTAAAATGAAGAATTTGCCTAGATCTTTTTTAAAGTACTACTCGTAATAATTAAAGCAACGTTAATTACAATTCTTAAATATTAATAATTAATAACTTCTATCAAATTTTTTTAAAAATGTTAAGAAATGATAAAAGAATTCTTTAAATTTATTTATTTTTGTATTAAACTTTTTGGTTTGATTTTTTTGATGGATTATGTATATATAAAAAATATAGATCAGATTTTCATACATTAAGATAAAAATTCGTTTTAATTCTTAATTTAATTTCTTTCTATTTTCTTTTATATTAATAATTTATTATAGTTTTAATATATGGTTGAAAATAGTAGTTGGAAGTAAGATAAATATTTTTATAAAATATTTATTTTTTTATGTATTAATTTTTTAAAAAAGCTTAAACATATTACAAATTAATAAGTATTTTATATTGAAATAAAACCTAAATATTTAATTCTAACATATAATTTATAAATTTGTTAATTAATATGTCTTGTTAGCAACGAAACAAATTATACTTATTAATATTAATTAATAAAGACATTCTAAAAAACCTCTTTTTCTAAGTAAAATAAATAATACAAAATTAATAGTATAAATAAATAAAAAATGAATTAAGTAGCTTTAAATAACATTCATACTCTTCATAATTGTACCTCTCATCCTCATAACAAAGTTGCTTTTATACAGATTAATGGAATATCTAATCAGCCTAACTCTAACATATTCTAATGCTTTAGTTGCTTTGAATAAGATTTATAATTTAGAGGAGCCAACTATATGCTCATCTAATCAATTGTTGAAGCTCAATAATCTGATTTCAATTATAAATGGCCACCCCTGAATGATCAGCAAATCATTTGAAAGCTAATTCTCTAAATTCTACTTAGACTATTCTCGATTAAATCAATTCATATTTCAGTAAGCTAAAAGACGAAATTAACTAAAAAATTGATATCGCTTTGAAAAAAGCTCTCAATCAAGCTCTAGAAATGCCATTTAGCAAAGATTAGATTTTGTAAAGGTATCAAGAGATATCTTAAATAAAAAGCTTAAGATCCAAACTTATTCCTGACTAAAATAAGTCTTTTGATTTATATCAGTAATCATGTAAAGATTTCATTTAATAAATAGAATTACAAAAAGACAGAAACACTCAACTACTTTAAGAATTGCTCAATGAATGCGATAAAGTTCAAGGACTAGCTAACTTCGACAAATTAAATAAAAGAAAATAATTCATATTAGATTTTTTAGAAACGCTAAATGTATTTGAACATAAAACAGAAAGTTAAATTAATTTTAATGGTTAAATTACTAGTCTTGAATCCTAACAATAAGAAAATAGTAAATTAGATTAGCTAATGTAATTAATTTCTAATAAGACTAATTACTGTAGCTAAGAGTTTTTGAAAGAAATTAGATAACAACTGTAAAAACTAAGCTTGTTTTTTGAATAAATTTCATTTGAAAAAATGAGCCAAGAAAATAAAAAAATGATCAGGTTTTCAGAGTTAAATGATGAAAAAATAAATAATGTGAATGAATATGTTGAACATTTGATAAATATGTAAAATAATATTTAATACTCTCAATCAGTTAAGAACTCACATTAAATATAAAAGTTGCAAAGCGTCTTAAATAACAAATTTAATTTTATGAATTAGAATTTTCAAGACAAAATGATCGAATTTTTAATAGAAACATATCCTTTTTTAAAAAATCTTAACAGTAGTCAAATACACTCTGAAGAATAAAATTTTAACATTTTAAGGTGCTTAGAAACAAATTATATTAAAAGTTTCGTTCAATTAATAAAAAAAAAATAGAATCTAGATCAAAACCAATAAAATTTTAGAAATAGTTAAACCTAAAAAGTTCTACAAGAAATAATTCAATAATTTGATTATGAATAAAGTGAATTAGAAAATATCTTAAAAATGTATCCTATATTTGATTTGATAGAGTTTAAAGAACCGTAAAGTATCTTGAATGAGTTATAATTCTAGAAAAGCAATTTAAATGATGGAAACTAACGTTTAGAAATAGTTAAAAATACAAATAACTAAATTGAAATGTATATAGATGAAACTGACTACTAAGGAGAATATAAAGTATTTGCTACTAACTGTATTTCATAGATATTGAAAAGAGACAAAAAATACATATTTAGGATTTAATTTAAAAAAGGAAAAGGCGATGATTTTTTAATAGGATTAATGTAAAATAAGAATTTCAATAGCAAATTTGGATATAATGATAATATGAGCTATTATTTTAAACTAGAAAACAATAAAATGAAATACTTAGGAGGTTAAGGAATTGATAAATTCATAAAAGGAAATTCTGAATAATTGTTAGACGAAAATAATACTCTAGAGTTGAGAGTTTGGTTAGAATGTTTGTAACTTGAGGTATTAGATTACCCTAATTATAACTATCAAGTTTAGATCAAAGATGAATATAAATAAAATCTACTTTAAAATGATCTATGTTTATACTTCTCTTTGGTAAATGACTAAGATAAGTATATATTAGTCGAAGCAATCTGAAATATATAACTAATAGATAAAAAATATAATTAAAATTATAAAAATATACATTAATTTTTTAGTTAATAAGTAGGTATTTTAAATTTAAATAATGAAATAAATTTTTTTCAAATATTTTTTTTTATTAGAATATAATAAAGTAATTATTTTTTCATAAAATTTAGAGATATAGAAATATTTTTTATTTTAAAAATTTAAGAGTAATCATTTTTATTTTTTTATGTGCTATTAAAAATAAAAACATTTTTAATTAATACATATAAATAAATAATTAGTTAATTATATAAATAAAAACATATTTCGAACCTTTGCAAGTTATATCTAAAATAATAGCAAGCATCGTTAAAATTTAAAATATTTTTTTGCCACAAATTTAAATTACTTGCTCTTAGAAATCCAAATCGGAAAAATATGTTTATCATTATACTTATTTTTTACTAAAAATTTCAAATTATTCTTTGAATTGTATTTAATTAAAAGATATTTAATTAATTAAGATTAGAGGATTTTAACAACATAACAAATCAAAGGAAACCAACAAATAAAATGGATTAAGCTGTCTCAAACACTATTTCGGATTTATAAAATTGTATTTTTCATCCTAAAAAAAAGATTTCATTTGTCTAAGTTAATGAAATATCTACTCAACCTAACTCTAGCATATTCTAATGTTCTGATTGCTTCAAATAAGATCTATAGTTTAAAGGCGCTAATTACATGCTCATTTAAAATCTTATTGAAGATTCTGATTCTGAATTTAATTACAAATGGCCTCCCCTTAATGATCAGCAGATAGTTCAGAAAATTCATTTGAAAGCCAAGAATCTCAACTCTACAGAAACCATCATCAATTAAATAAATTCTTATTACTCTCAGCTTAAAGATGAAATTATCAAAAAAATAGATATTTTTTAGAAAAAAGCAATCAATTAAGCTCTCGAGATGCCGTTTGGCTAGGACCAGATTTTGAAAAAGTACCAAGAAATATCTTAAATTAAGAGCTTAAAATCTCTGATTCTTTAAGATTAGAACAAATCTTTTGATCTCTATTAAAAATCATGTAAAGATTTCATTTAGTAAATATAATTACAAAAAGACAAAAACACTCAACTGCTTAATGATTTACTTAATCAATGCGATAAAGTTCAAGAATTAGTTAATTTTGATAGACTAAACGATGGCAAATTATTGATATTAGATTTTTTAGATTCACTTAACTTTTTCGAAGAACAAACCTAAAGCTAAGCTAGCCAAATTAATAACTAAACTAATATTGAATTGCCACAACGTGACAATAATAAAATAAATTTATTAATGTAACTAATTTTTAATTAGACTAATTACTGCAGCGAAGAGTTTTTGAATTAAA
Organism: Tetrahymena malaccensis 436; assembly: GCA_000231845.2. Lineage (NCBI taxonomy): Eukaryota > Ciliophora > Oligohymenophorea > Hymenostomatida > Tetrahymenidae > Tetrahymena > Tetrahymena malaccensis. The sequence continues at coordinate 29,032 of JH720115.1, read as the reverse complement.
TAAAACAATAATTGTAAAAATTAAGTTTTTTCTTTGAATAAATTTCATTTGAAAAAATGAATCAAGAAAATAAAAAATCTATCAGATTTTCAGAATTGAATGATGAAAGAATCAACAAAATAAATGAATATGTTGAACATCTGATAAAAATATAAGACAATCCTTAATACCTCTAATCAATTAAGAATTCAAATAAAATATCTAACTTAAAAAATATTTTGGAATCAAAATTTAATTTCATTACAAATAACTACAAAGGCAGTTTGATGGAATATTTAACTGAAACATATCCCTTTTTTTAAAATAATCTAAACTCAGATCAAATACATTCTGAAGAATAAAATTTTAACAGCTTGAGAAGGTTAGAAACAAATTATATAAAAGATTTTGTTAAACTAGTAAATAGGAAATAATTTTTTGAAGAAAACTAACAAAACTTTGTGAATAGTTAAACGTGTAGAGTTCAGTAATAAATACTTAAATTATTTCTTATTGAATAAAATGAACTATAAAATATTTTAAAATAATTTCCTGTGTTTGATTTGATAGAGTTTAAAGAGGGAATAAGTATCTTGGATTAGCTATTTTTTTAAAAAAGCAATTTAAAAGATGGAAACTAACGTCTAGAAATTACTAAAAATTTGAATAACTAATATGAAATTACTATCAATTAGGCATACTATATAGGATCATATAGAAGTAGTAATACAAATTGTATTTCATAAATATTGGAAAGTAATAAAAAATACAAATTTAGGATATAATTTAAAAAGGGAAATCGAGGTTATTTTAGGATAGGATTAATGTAAAATAAGAATTTTAATACCATAGAAGGATTTTATGACAATATGAGCTACTAATTTGAATAAAAAAATAATAAGATAAATTATATTACAGGTACAGGAATAGATAAATTTGTAAAAGGAGATTCTTAATAATAGCTTGATGAAAATACCACTTTAGAGTTGAGAGTTTGGATAGATGGATAGTAACTTTAGGTTTTAGATTACCCTTAAATGAACTATTAAGTTGAAATTAAAGATGAATTTAAATTAAATTTACTTTAAAAAGATCTTTGTTTATATTTAGGTTTATTTGCAGATTAAGATAAATGTATCTTATAAGAAGCATTTATTGTCGAATAATTTTGAAGGTTAAAATAAAGTAAAGCTTAAAATAAAATTAATGATTTTGTTAAAAATATTTTATCCGAAATAATTTTATGAATTTGTACTTTAAGAACATCATTAAATAATTAATAGAAAGTTATATAAAAAATATATAATAGAAATATTAAATACAATGTATTTTATTTATTCATTCAATAAGTTATCATTTTAAGGTTGATAAAATTTGTTTTGCATTCTACTTTTAAAATTAAAAATTATTATTGCTGTATTGAATAAAATTAATTGTTGCTTTTGATTTAAGTAAATAAGAAATGTATAAGTAAGAGTAGTTAATATTTTATTATAAAATAATTAGTAAATATATATTAATAAACTAAAATTTATAATTTAAAATAAATTAAATAAATATTAACAAGTATACCCTAACTACTCTTTAAAAAATCAGTCTGACTTCCAAGAAAAACCTAATTTTTGGTATTTTTTACCTTAACCCACATTAATTTTAAAAAAAATAAAATATATATCAAAACATGAGACTTGCAGGCTGCTTAAACTAAATAAGCAGATTAGCTATAATTCTTAAGAAAAAATAGATAATTAACTAACTATTTTTATAATTTATTAAATAAAGATAAAATTTTTTCTAATTAAATATCAAACAAAAAAATAAATGATGTAATAGATTTAACATTTTAAAAAAAAAGAAGATGTAAGTATCTATTTTTTAATCAATTATACTTTAATTTTATTTTACCCTCAAAAAAGTTTTTAAATTCTTCTCTTTCAACTCATACTCATCTCGATATTGATCTCAAGTAAATTTAATTTATTATCTTATTTATTTTATCATTACTATCAAATTAAGGTTTTTTTAAATATATATTATCATATATTTTATATGTTATTTATTTAATCAAATTAATATTTATGTTTTTATGTCTTTTATTTCATTTTCAATCTTTCCTTAAATTATTTACTCATTTATTCTTAATTCATATTTTTTATTCATTTTTCCTTCTGGCTAACTAATATTTTTTTCAATATTTAAAAAGTAAAAATATAATTGGCTATAAAGGTGCCATAGGATTAGGTTCTGCATTAGCAAACTGTATTAATCTCTCAAATTTGACACTTTATCTCAAGTAAAAACATCTTATTTGTTTTTGATTGTGGTATTTTTATTTTCAAAATGGGTTAAAACAAAAATACTTTTTTTCTTTGATTTGTTTACTTTTTGATTCATATTATGTTTTTTAATTTAATTAATTTTACATTTTCAACAATTAATTAAATTACTTACTAATAAATTCTTAATTCATATTTTTAATTGATTTTTCCTTCTAACTAATTAATATTTTCTTCAATATTTATAAAGTTTTAATAATATTGCTGTAAAAACTGCCTCAGGCTTAGGTTCTAGATTAGCAAAGTGCAATTATCTCTCAAAATTGACTCTTTTTCTTAAGTAAATTCAGCTTATTTGTTTTATACTGCGTTATTTAATATCCAATTGATTAAAAAAAAATATTTTTTTTATTTTATTATTAAATTTCGATTCTGATTATGTTTTTTTAAATTTAATTTGTTTTCACTTTTGCATAAATTATTTACTTGTTTGTTCTTTATTCATATTATTGATTCATTTTTCCTACTAGCTAACTAATATTTTCTTCAATATTTAAAAAGTTCCAATAAAATTAGTGATGGAGGTGCCTCAGGCTTAGCTTCTGGATTAGCAAAGTGCACCAATCTCTCAAATTTGACACTTTCTCTCAAGTAAAATTAGTTAATTTATTTTGGGTAGTGATATTTTTTGATAACAAAATGTATTAAAACAAAAATCCTCTTTTTATTTGATTTATTGTTTTTTTTAATTCGTTTTCATTTTAAACTCTAACTTAAATTATTTACTAATTTATTCTTAATTAATATTTGTTATTCAATTTTCTTCAAACTAACTAATATTTTCTTTAATATTTAAAAAGTTAAAATAATATTGCTGCAAAAGGCGCCTCAGGCTTATCTTCTAGATTAGCAAAGTGCACTAATCTCTCAAATTTGACACTTTTTTTGAAGTAAAAACAACTTATTTGCTTTTGATTATGATATATTTTAATATCAAAAAGGATTAAAATAAAAATACTGATTTTATTTGATTTATTTACTTTTAGATAATGATTATGCTTTTTTAATTTAACTAATTTTTCATTATCAAGCTTTACTTAAATAATTTACTAATTTATTTTTAATTCATATTACCTTCTAACTAAATAACATTTTCTTCAATTTTTAAAAAGTGATAATAAAATTGGCAATCAAGGTGTCTTAGGCTTAGGTTCAGGATTAGCAAACTGCACTAATCTCTCAGATTTGGCACTTAATTTAGAGTAAAAAATGACTTATTTGTTTTTGATTATGATATTTTTTAATATTTAAATGGATTAAACAAATATGCACTTTTATTTGATTTATTTAACCCATTTTTATTTTTCAATATTTGCTTAAATAATTTACTAATTAATTCTTAATTTATTTATATTTTTCATGAACTTAACTTTTTATAACAAACCAATATTTTCATCAATATTTAAAAAGTTCCAATAACATTGCTGCAAAAGGTGCCTCAGGCTTGGCTTCTGGATTAGCAAATGGCACTAATCTCTCAAATTTGACATTTTCTCTCAAGTAAAAGCAGCTTATTTGTTTTAGATTATATATTTTTTAATATCAAAATGGATTACAACAAAATTACTATTTAATTTGATTTATTTACTTCTTGATTCTGATTATAGTTTTTTAATTTAACTCATTATTTATTTTCAACCATTGATTAAATTATTTACTTATTTTTATTCTTCTTTTTTCCTTCTAACTAACTATTATTTTCTACAATTTTTAAAAAGTTACAATTAAATTCATGATGAAGGTACCTCAATCTTAGCTTCTGCTTTAGCAAAGTGCACTAATCTCTCAAATTTGATTATTTCTATGAAGTAAAAGCAGCTTATTTGTTTTTACTTTTGATATTTTTAATATCAAAGTAGATTATAACAAAAATACTCTTTTTATTTGATTTATTTACTTTTTGATACTGATCATATTTTTTTTAATTTAACTCATTTTTCTTTATCGACTTTTGCTTAAATTATTTACTAGTTTATTCTTTATTGATATTTTTATTTATTTTTCCTTCTTACTAACAAATATTTTCTCAATATTTAAAAAGGCAAAATTAAATTGGCGATGAAGGTGCCTCATGCTTAGGTTCAGGATTATCTAAGTGCACTAATCTCTCAAATTTAACACTTGATTTAGAGTAAAAACTGCTTTTATTTATGGTTTGTGATTTTTTTTAATAAAAAAAAGGATTAAAACAAAATTATTGTTTTTATTTGATTTATTTAATATTTGATACTGGCTATATATTTTTTATTTAAATGATTTTTGATTTTCAGCATTTGGCTAATTATTTACTAATTTATTCTTAATTCGTATTTTTATTCATTTTTCCTTCAAACTAACAAATATTTTCTTCAATATTTTAAAAGGAAAAATTAAATTGGTGATAAAGGTACATCATGCTTAGGTTAAGGATTAGCAAACTGCACTAATCTCTCAAATTTTACACTTGATTTAGAGTAAAAACAGCTTTTTTTTTTTTGTGTTGTGATATTTTTTTAATAACAAAAAAGGTTAAAATAAAAATACTCTTTATATTTGATTAAGATACTATTTGTTTCCGATTATGCTTTTTTTAATTTAACACTCTCAACCCTTGATTTTCAGCTGTTTCTAAATAATTTACTAATTCATTCTTAATCATATTTTCATTAATTTTTCTTTCTAATAAACTAATATTTTCATCAATATTTAAAAAGTTCCAATAATATTGCTTCAAAATGTGCCTCAGGCTTAGCTTCCGGACTAGCAAAGTGCATTAATCTCTCAAATTTCACACTTTCTCTCAAGTAAAAGCAGCTTATTTGTTTTGGATTATAACAAAGATATTCTTTAATTTGATTTATTTAACTTTTTGATTCAGATAATAATTTTTTAATTTAACTCATTTTTTATTTCCAACTTTTGCTTAAATTTTGGAATAGTTTATCCTTAATTCATATTTTTTTGTCTTTTTTCCTTCTAACTAACTATAACTATTATTTTCTTCTATATTTGAAAAGTGTAAACAAAATTGGTGATGAAGGTGCCTCAGGCTTAGGTTCAGGATTATCAAAGTGCATTAACCTCTCAAATTTGACACTTAATTTAGCGTAAATATAGATTATTTGTTTTGAATTATGGTACTTTTTAATATTAACATGGATTAAAACAAAAATACTTTTTTTATTTGATTTATTTAATTTTTTATTTTGATTATATTGTTTTTAATTTAATTTATTTTTCATTATTAAATCTAGCTAAAATTATTGACTAATTAATTCTCATTCAATAATATTTTTATTCATTTTTCTCCAGCTAACTAATATTTTTTTCAATATTTAAAAAGTGGAAATAAAATTGGTGACAAAGATGCCTCAGGCTTAGCTTCTGAATTACAAAAGTGCATTAATCTCTAAAATTTGACACTTAATTTAGCGTAAATATATATAGCTTATTTGCTTTGGATAGTGATATTTTTTTATATCAACATGAATTAAAACAAAAATACAGTTCTTTTCATGTTTAATTCTTGCTTAAATTATTTACTAATTTGTTCTCAATACTATTTTTTATTCTATGTATCTAGCTAAGTAATATTTTTTTCAATATTTAAAAAGTGGAAACAAAATTGGTGACAAAGATGCCTTAGGTTTAGCTTCTGCATTAGCAAAGTGCATTAATCTCTCAAATTTGACACTTTCTCTCTAGTAAAAACATCTTATTTATTTTTGATTGTGATATTTTTAATTTCAAATAGATTAAAGCAAAAATATTCTTTAAATTTGGTTCATTCAATTTTAGATTCTGATTAGGCTTTCTTTAATTTAACTATTTTAATTTTCATTATTTGTTTAAATTATTTACTAATTAATTCTTAATTCATATTATTTATTCCTTTTTCCTTGTAACAAATTAATATTTTCTTCAATATTTAAAAAGTCGAAATATAATTGGAGACGAAGGTGCCTCTGGTTTAGGTCATTCATTGGCAAAGTGTACTAATCTCTAAAATTTGACAATTTATCTCCAGTAAAAACAGCTTATTTTTTTGATTGATATATTTTTAATATAAAAATGAATTAAAATAAAAATATTATTTTTATTTTTTGACCCATTTACTTTTTACTTTTTGATTCTGATTATGCTTTTTTAATTTAATTATTTTTTCTTTTTCAACATTTGCTGATATAAATTATTTACTAATTTAATCTTTATTCTTATTTTTTATTTATTATTCTATTTAACTAACTAATATTTTCTTCAATATTTAAAAGTTAGAATGAAATTCGTGATAAAGGTGCCTCAGGATTAGCTTTTGGATTATCAAAGTGCACTAATCTCTCAAATTTGGCACTTAATTTAGCGTAAATATAGCTAATTTGATTTTAATAGTTTTTAATCTCAAAATTGATTAAAATAAAAATACTTTTTTTATTTATTTGCACTTAATTTAATTTAAAATATTTTTTTATTTTATTTTATTCAAAATATTTATTCTGAATATTTATCTATATAAATGTATATAATAGATTTAATAAAATTAATCAATCACACAAAAAAAAATTATTGAGCAGGTGCAATAAAGCTAAAAGATTAGTTGTTAAACGTATATCTCTATGAAAAAAATAAGTGATCAGATAGAATTGATTACTTGAAAAAAAAATTAAATATAAAAAAATATATTTATATGTTTATGTATTTTTTTATATTTATAAAAAAACAAGATGATTAATTAAATTTTTATTTTAGGATTAGCAATATCATACATATTGTTTTAGTAAATAAGGATAAAGTTATATAAGTAAATTTAAAAGTAATAATTTGGTTAATTTTATAAAAAATCTTTAAAATTTTACTAAATTTTTAGCATTCACTAAATAAATTTCTGCAAGTAGCTATAAGAACATTTATCTATTAATAAATTTATTAAAAATGAAAAAAATGCAGAATATAAAAAATATTATGTGCAATAAAAAACTAAATCTTTTATAATTTACTTTTTTTAATATTAAAAAAATGTATTTAATTTATTATCCCTGAAATTCTACCTAAATATTTGAAATTCATTAGATTCATTTTGTATTTATTAATTTCAAAACTTATATTACAGCCATTCATACATATTTTTCTTATTTATGTTTATATAATTAAAATATATTGAAAAACTAAAGACTTTAATTTCAACACATATATCACAAAATAAATAGCAAAAATTAAAAATAATATGGATCAAATAGCTTCTAATAAATTGTTTACATCACATAATTGTATCTTTCATCCATAAAACAAACTGGCTTTTATACAGATTAATGAAATTTCTAACTAACCTAGCTCAAGCATATTTTAATGTGTTAATTGCTTTGAGTAGGATTTATAATTTAGAGGAGCAAATTATATGCTGATCTAATCCATTATTGAAAATGAGGAGTCTGATTTCCATTATAAATGGCCACCTCTAAATGATCAGCAGATAATTTCTAAGATTCACTCTAAAGCTAATAGTCTCAATTCAACTCAAACTATTATCAATAAAATAAACTCATACTTCACATAACTAAAAGATGAAATTATCAAAAAAATAGATACTGCTTTGAAAAAATCTATCAATCAGGCTTTAGAAATGCCATTTGGCAAAGAGTAGATTTAGTAAAAGTACTAGGAAATATCTTAGATTAAAAACTTAAGATAAGTTCTTATTAAAGACTAGAGTAAGTCATTTGATATATATCAACAATCTTGCAAAGAATTTATTTAGTAAGTAGAATTACAGAAAGACAGAAACACTCAGTTACTATAAGATTTGCTCAATCAATGTGATAAAATTCAAGAAATAGTTAACTTTGACAAATTAAACTAAAGCAAATAATTGATATTAGATTTTTTAGATACAATAAATGTATTCGAGGATAAAACTTAAAGCTAAATCTATTCTAATGATCATTTATCAGGTATTTAATATTAGTAATAAGAAAATAACAAAGTAGATAAAATAATGAAATTGATTTCAAACAAGACTAATTACTGTAGTTAAGACTTTTTGAATGAAATAAGATAAAAAATGTAAAAATTAAATTTACTCTTTGAATAAATCTCATTTGATAAAATGTAATAAGAAAATAAATAAGCAATCAGGTTTTCAGACATAAGCGATGAAAAAATAAACAGTGTGAATGAGTATGTTGAACATCTGATAAATATGTAAAATAACATTTAATATGTTGAATCAGTAAAAAATTCAAATCAAATACAAAAGCTACAAAGTATATTAGATAACAAATTTAATTTTATCAGTTAAAACTATCAAAACAATTTGATGGAGTATTTTATAGAAACATATTCTTTTTTTAAAAATGTTAACATAGATCAAATACATTCTGAAGAATAGAGTTTTAAAATTATAAGGAATTTAGAATCAAAATACATAAATGATTTAGTAAAATTAATAAAAAAGAAATAAGATCTTGAAATGAATTTTGAAAATAGTTAAACTTAAAAAATAAGATAGGAAATAATAAAAAATGATTATTTTGAGTAAAATGAATTAGATAATACATTAAAATTGTTTCCTGTATTTGATTTGATATAGTTTAAACAATTAAAAAAAAGTATCTTGAATGAGCTACTGTTTTAAAAAAGCAATTATAGAGATGGAAACTAACGTATAGAAATAGTTAAAAATATGAATAACTAGTTTGAAATTTGTATCAATGAAACTAAATATTAAGGGGGATATTAAAATAGCAGTACTAATTGTATTTCTTAGATATTGGAAAAAGACAAAAAATATGTATTTAGGATTTAATTTAAAAAGGGAAATGATTGCGGTTATTTTGTAATAGGACTAATGAAAAATGAGTATTTAAATATCAGAAATGGGTTTATTGATAAAATGAGCTTCTATTTTAAATTATAAGATGACAAGATGCAATATTTAGGAGGCTAGGGAATTGATAAATTTGTAAAAGGAGACTCTCAACAATTGCTAGACGAAAATACTACTTTAGAATTGAGAGTTTGGTTACAAGGTTAGTAGCTTGAAGTTTTAGATTACCCTAATTATAATTATCAAGTTTAAATAATAGATGAATTTAAATAAAATCTATTTTAAATGGATCTAAGTTTATATTTCCATTTATATGCAGCATAAAATAAGTATATATTAACAGAAGCATTGACAGAAAACTGATTTATTTATTTATTTGGAAACTTAGAATTATGAAGAAACATGATAAGATTAAATATACCTTGTTTAAATTTAAAAAATATAAGAGAGTTTATATGAGTAAATTATATTAAAACATTTAATTGTCAATAAATTCTTTTAAAAATAAAAATGAAAAAAAAAATAAAGATGTAGAAAATAACAAACTATATAAATAATCTTAAAATCATTTAAACAGCTCTATTTATTTATGAACAGAGAAATTAAATTTACTTTTTTAAATACTATTTGTTTGAATTTATATTTTATAATTAAATTTTCACAACAACATTTTAATAATTAAATTTATTTAATTTTTAAAACAAAATTATTCTAAAAAAATAAATGATCGAATAAAAAAAATACTTTAATAAATTATAAGAAGTAATTAGTCATTTTTTAATTTATTTTTGTTTAAATTTATTTTTTATTTAAAAGTTTTTAAGCTCACCCATTGAATCTTGCTCAGATTTGCATATTAATCTTACGTAAGTTAAATATATTAACTAACATTAATCTAACATTTCTTATCTTAATATTTAATTTAGATATTAAATTTTAATTTCATATCCTAAAACATTTGTTCTTTTATTTATTTATTAATTTAGTTAAAATATTTTACAAAGTCAAATAATTCTTTGATTTAAAGTATTTACTTTCATTATTATTATTTTATTATTAAATTAAACATTTTCTTTTTTATCTTTCTAATTAACTAATTATGTGTCTTCAAAATTTAAATAGTTCTAATTAAATCGGCTAAGAAGGTGCATCTAGCTTAGCTTTTTCTTTATCGAAATATCCTAATATCTCAAATTTGATACTTTATCTAGGGTAAAAATAATTTAACTGTGATGCTTTTTAATATAAAGATCAATTAGAAACAATAAAATAACTATTTTAAATTCTGATTGTTTTTTTTTAATTAAATAATTTGAAATGTAATTTCTAATATTTTTAAAAAGCTCCACTTTAATTGGTGATGAAGGTTTATTATGCTTAGGTTCTGCTTTAGAAAAGTACACTAATCTTTTAAATTTGACACTTTTCCTAAAGTAAAATAGTTTATTTATTTTGCATTGTGATAATTTATTTAATTTTTTACTTTTGATTTTTTTAAATTTTTATGCTTTTTTAATTTTTAACTTTTACTTAAATTATTAAAAAATTTCTTGTTAATTCATATTTTTTCTTCATTTTTCCATCCACTATTTATTCTTTTTTATTTAAAAAGTTCAAATTAAATTGGTGATAGAGGTACATTAGGTTTAGTTTCTGGTTTAAAGAATTGTACTAATCTCTCAAAATTAATACTTATTCTTAAGTAAAAATATTTTTCTTTTCTCAAGTTGAATGATAGTTTTTGATTTACTAACTTTATTTAATTTTTTTTAGTTTTACCTATTAGTTAATTTTTTCATATTTTTCTTGGAGCTAAATAGCTTAATATTTAAATAGTAAGAATTAAATTGGTGATTAAAGTGCATCAAGACTAGGTTCCGCTTTAGCAAAATGCACTAATCTTTCAAACTTGAACATTTTTCTATAGTAAAAATAAATAATTTGTTTTGATAGAGACATTTTTTAGCATCAAAACAAATAAAATTCAAAACCTTTTAACTATTTTTAAATAAATAGTGTTTTATGTTTTATCTACATTTTTTAAAAAGGTTTAATTAAATTGGAGATAAAGGTGTATAAAGTTTTGGCTCTGGATTAGCAGAGTGTGTTAATCTCTCTAATTTGACACTTAACCTCAAGTAAACGTCCTTTATTTATATTAAACTATTATTTTTTAATAAAAAATTAATTTAAAATAATTCAATTTTTTATTTATCTAATTACAATCAAATTAATTAATTTTTCATAATTATATTTCTCTTCAATTCTTCAATAAAACTAATTACATGTGCTTCTTCTCTTTATAAAAAGTGACAATTAAATTGGTGATGAAGGATATATATAAGAAAATGGGTTCTCTACGTCAAATCCCAAAATCCCCAGTTTTCCCAAAATCCCTAGTTTTCGAATCGAAAACTAGGGATTTTGGGAAAACTGGGGATTTTGGGATTTGACGTAGAGAACCCATTTTCTTATATATTGAAGGTGTTTCAGGTTTAGCCTCTGGTTTAGCAAAATGTTCGAATCTCTCAACTTTGGTGCTTAGTCTCAAGTAAAAATAGTTTATTCGTTATCTACAATGATGATTTTTAATATAACAAAAAATTTGTAAAATGATTTGTTGGAAATTTGTTTTATATTTGAGGTTTTTTTAATTTAACTGATTTTTTATTTTTATCTTTTGCTTTTATTATTTTTTATAATTTCTTAACTATATTTCTTCATTTTTTCACCCTAAATAATCAATTTAATTAACAATATTATATAAAGTAATCATATTAGTGACAAAGGAGTATTATATTTAGCTTCTGCTTTAGTATCGTGTACTAACCTCTCAAATTTGACACTTAAATTTAAGTAAAATCAGTCTATTTTTATTCTTATATTTTTATTAACTTTTTGATGATTATTGTGTTTTTTTTAAGAAATATTTAATTATTTGCTTAAAAAGCTTAAGTATAAAAACATTTTTTCATTCCTTTGTTTTAAAACTAATTATTACTTCTTCTATATATTAAAAGTTCAAATTAGATTGGTAACTAAGGTGCATTAGGCTTAGCTGCTGCTTTAAATAAATGCTCTAAACTCTCAAATTTGAAGGTTGAACTTGAGTAAAATCAGTTTTTTGTTTTTCATTATGATATTTTGAATAAAAAATGAAATTAAAACATAAAAATCACTTTATTTATTATTTAAATAATTTTTTTATGATACCATTTAATCTAAATAAGTAATTAAACACCTCAAAAATAACTTCTAATTAATTTTGTTTTATAATATATTCTAATATTAATTTAAATAGACTTAATTAAATCAATTATACACAAAAATCTAAAGTATAGTGCAAGTTTCTCAAATTAAAAAGCTTTGTTGTCTTTTCAATTTACTGGAAAAATGATTGATTGATATAAAATGAATGAATTAAAGTACAATTATTTAAGATTTAAAATAGAATTAGCTTATTAAAATATTTTATATTTTGTAAAAAGGTTAACTAATATACATATTAGATGTTTTTGATTATTTTTATCTTAATATTTCATAATATTATGTATTTATAATTAAATAAACTTTTTAATTTTTTTAAATTCATTTTTTAACTATTTTACATTAAAATAAAAAAATTTTTAAACTATTTTAAATTTAATACTTTAAAAATGTAGAAATTTTGAAATAAAAAGAAAATTATCTATAATATATTTTTTTTTCTTACTTATTCCTAATTAAAAATTAATTATTAATATTATTATTATTTAAGCGTACAAGTGTCATTTAATTTACAAGCCCTTCAAATTAAAAAAGTTTACATTTAATTTTTTCAACAAAATATATGAATAATATTAATATCTATCACATTTTTCAAAAAAATTATCTCTTGCAAATATTTTCAATTTAATTAATATTGAGAATATTTTAGTTGTTTTTAATCTAAAGGGTGATTCAAATTTTATTGATATTGATACATTTAATATAAATATTAGATATTATAATAAGCTAATATTTATGTATTGTTTTTTATTCCTTTCATTCATAATACTTTAATTATGTATGTTTTTCATTTTCATCTTTCATTTAATTAAAAAATTCTGAAAAATCAAGATTTAAAGCTTCGCATAAATTAAACAAACAATAATTATTATTTAAATAAAATGGATTAGCTAGTTTAGAATAAAATTCATAATCAATAAAGTTGTATCTTTCATCCTCAGAATAAAATTACTTTTATCAAAGTCAATGAGATTTCTACTTAACCTAGCTTGAA
>JH720114.1:147897-161438 GCA_000231845.2 Tetrahymena malaccensis 436 | reverse complement strand
CTATGCTTTTTTAATTTAAGTCACTTTTCATTTTCAACATTTGCTGATATAAATTATTTACCAGTTTATTCTTTATTCCTATTTTTTATTAATTTTTATTCTAACTAACTAATATTTTCTTCAATATTTATAAAGGAATAATAAAATTGGTGATGAAGGTGCCCTAGGCTTAGGCTCTGCATTAGCAAACTGCACTAAACTCTCAAATTTGAAACTTGTTTTATAGTAAAAACAGCTTATTTCTTTTTGATTGTATTAATATAAAAATGAATTAAAACTAAAACAATCATTTTACTAGATTTACATAATTTTTGGTTAAGATTATAATTTTGATGTTATATTTTAAAGATGGAGATCATTAAAATAAACAAAAACTATATTACTTATTAAAGTTTTATTTAAAATATTTTTCTTTTTACTTTTATTTTATTCATTAAAACTTATCTCTAATATCTATTTATAGGGATAATTAAATTAAAGGATCACACAAATTAAAAATATTGAGCAAGTGCATGAAAGCTAAAAGATTAGTTGTCAAAAAAATAATTTGATGATTAAGCATAAGTGATAAACATTGATAAATAGAATGGATAAATTAAAAAAATGTTTAAATATAAAATAAACAGATTTATTTATCTTTATTTTTATATTTGTAAAACCAAAAATAAAACTAAGAATATAAATTTATGATTATTTTTATTGATGTAAAGTTAGTGAAATGGTAGATTTATAAAAAGACTATTAAAAATTTATTTTTTAAAAATTAAAGTTTTTTAAATTTAAATTACATTTTTTACATATAAGAGAATACAAAATCGGAGCTTATTTAGGCCACTCAGAAAAATCATTTTATTTCAAATTCTTAATCTAATAATGACAGTTGTTAATTTTTTACAAATTAATAATATTTTATTATAAATTATATTTAAGAATGATCAATTAATTATCATTCGAATAGTACATATATTGTTTTATCTTTTTCATTATTAGATTTAATTTAGGATTTCTCATTCCACTTATACAGTCATTTAATATCTTTCTATATAAATACTATTTAAGATTAAGTTTCAATCTGTATTAATAAGGTCTTGATTATTATATTTTCGAAATTAGTATAAAAGCTTAAATTTCATATCACTTCTAAAAAATTTAATAGGATTTTTGGAAAATTTATCTAAAAAAATTGATTTTGTAATAGAAACTTGTTTGATCAAATTTGTGGCATTTTATTATTTTCTTTTTTACTGATTTTTAATGAAAATATCTTCTTAATTAGTAGAGAGCAATTTTTTAATCTAAATGAAAAAGACTTGACAAAACTTTAATTTGTTTATTTTTTAAATTAGCTTAATATTAACAGCTATTGTTTATTGTTTAAAAATTAACTAAGATACATATTTAAAAAACTTGTAATTCTTTTAAAACGAAGTTTACTATCGCTTCTTATAATTGTTTAAATAAAAATGCTTCTTAGAAAAATCACTTTTTATTTAAAATTTTTAATTTTTTTTTTCTTTTAATCAGCTTCTTTTCTAAAAAGTAGAATATTTTTTTATTAAGAAAAAAATTTTAAAATAAATTTTTTTTTAATTTAAAAAATATAAAAATATAAAATTATAAATAATAAATCTATTACAAAAATAAATAAATTTACTTTAAACAGTAAATTTAAATTATAAAATATTAATTTATTATATAGCTTATTCAAGAATTTAATTCCTGGAAGTGCTATATATTCTGCTTACAAAAAAGTAAAATTAAACAAAAATGAATATTTAAATTTTGAATGCCTTATTTTAATTGATTATTAATAAAATAATCCATACATATATTGAGTTTAATAACTACATTTTATTTAAATAAGTATGTAAATATAACGAATTGAATATTATGGTTTCAATTAATTTTGATAATAATTATATCTCAAGTAGTAAGGTTTAGATTTTATCTTTTATTTATTTTATTTTACAACAAAACTTTAAGCAATTTATTTTTATTTTTAAATCAAGTTTTGTGCCTGGTCATTTAAAATCTAAATTAATTAATAAAGTAGAAAAAAATTTTTTAATAATAAAGCAAAAGGAACAAACTTTTAAACAAATAATATAATAAAAGGATAGAAGCCAGAGAGAATAAATATTTGTTGAGGAGGAATTTCATAAATTGATCAGATTAATATGATCACCCCTTATTCTTAACACAACACAGTTGATCAGTATAGTGAATGAGGAGTTATTAGGTTAGTAACTTCTTTTTCTGTGACAAAAACGAATAAGTAGAGAGGAAAATTTAATGACAAAGATAAATGATGATTCAAGCATAGATTTTAGATGATTTATTTACTATTTAATGGTAATTCAAACGTGGTTTATGATGTAAAAGTATTTCTAATAATTTAAAGGAAGAATCAAATGTACTTATTAGATTTTCTTTTTTGAACTTTTTAAAAAGGGATCCAATAGGTAAAGTTGCTGAGGAGCTTTACATTGGTATAAATACAATATCAAGAATATTTAAATTAATAATGTAGATAAAGCTAGAATTATTAACTTACAATAAATAATCTTTATTTAATAATCAAAGATTAATTTGAAATCATTAAAAAAAATTTTTTTAATATTGAAATCAATCTATTTAAATAATTTAAACAACAAAGTAAGCTAAATTAATTTAAAGGATTTAAATTCAAAGTAACTAAAATTATCAAATTTTTGTCTAAGCCTCTATCAACATTTGCTAAATTCATTCATTTACAAAAGAAAATAACATAACATATAATAAATTAAACATAAACCACAAAAGCATAACAAAATTTGAAAGATTTTCCTAAATGGTAAATCTTTCAAACCTTCTTAAACTTCATACTAGTCTTTTTTAATTTAATATCTTACTTATTAGCCTCCTTGGCCTCGTTATTAACCTTCTTTACATCCTCATTGTTTTCCTGGTCTTCCTCCTCCCTTTACTGCTGAATATCCTCTATTACTTTGTTATTTGACTCCATGATCTTCTTAGGAGCTTCCTTGATCCCCTTGATCCCCTTGATCTCCTTGACCTCCTGACTAGCCAGCTCCTTATTGACCATTTTATTGGCTCCCTTTTCCATTTGATAGGTCTTTGACTTCTTAACGGGTTTATTTTCTTTAGATATATGCTTGATTCTTTAATATTTTTAATTATAGTAGGTCATCTTATCCCTCTTATTATTAATAATAATGATAATTTAATTTATTTAATTGTTTTTTAGCTAAAAAGTGTTTAGGCTAAGCATAAGCAGTTAATAGAATCAAAGATAAAATGACTATTAATATCTTTATTTATTTCATTTTCAGATGTTTTTTATGAATATTTTATTTAATTAATTTAATATAATAAATTTCTTTTGGTCTTTTATATTTTTTAAAGAAACTTTTTCCTTTCCAAAGATATTATCTTTAAAGGATATTAAAGCTATGAGGAAAAACACAATTTAGTTTAATATTTTTATTTCTTTGATTAAAACGTGTATTTTAGAAATTTTAAAATAGCTATTCATTAATTAGCAAAATAAATAAATACTGTAATTTGAATTTAAGTTCCTTTTCTTTATTTTAATAATTAGTTTTAAGCATTTTTATTATCACCTAAAATGTATAATCATAAACCATAGTTGGGGATGTGTTAATTTTTGAGGTCCTACAGTATTCTCTGTTCTATTTTGATTACTTTTATTAATATAAAGTTTTTGACTGTTTTGAATGTAGCTTATCACCAAAACTAAATCAAAGATCTAAATCCTAAGCTTAATAGATAATTAGTTGCCAGAAATATTAACTTATACTAAATACTTAATAATCTATTTATTGATTGTTATGTAGAATATTTTATAATGATTAATTAGTAAGGTAAATACTTCAAAAGAAATTGGTGTCTTGTTTTACATTTTAGAATTCAAAATTTCTTCTATTATCAAATTTACTTAAATAGAAAATAATTTGTTTACTGAATAAATTTCCTTTGAATAAATAAAATCATTTTGTAATTAAATAACATAAAAAACTGCTTATTTAACATAATCCATAAAATAGTAAGAAAACTTTAATAATTTTTTTAAATGCACAACTTTTGATCTTCTTAGTCTATAAGACGTTTATTATATTCTTTCTCTCTGCATGGACCTTATTTTCAATATTTACCTCCTTAGCTTCCAGATCCAGTAGGCATTCCAGGAAATTAACCTCCTTGTTTACTACCTTAGCTTCCAGATCCAGTACCTCCTTAGCTTCCAAATCCTGTACCTCCTTAGCTTCCAAATCCTGTACCTCCTTAGCTTCCAGACATACCAGAAAATTAACCTCCTTAGCTTCCAGATCCAGAAGGCATTCCAGGAAATTAACCTCCTTGTTTGCTTCCTTAGCTTCCAGACCCAGTACCTCCTTAGCTTCCAGATCCAATAGGTACTATAGGAATTTAGCCTCCTTGTTATCTGCCTTAAATTAATAAAATCAAAAATAGAATGATTATTAATATCTTAATTTATTTCATTTTTAGAAGTTTTTATTGATATTTTTTTAATGATTAATTAATATATTATAAAAACTTGATATGATCATTTATATTTTTAATGAAAATTTTTTAACTTTCTATAAAACATTATCTTTTTAAAGATCTGAATCAGAACTAAATTTAAATTTGTAATTTTTTTTTATACCTGAATAACCTCTTACTTACAAATATTTAATAATCTTAAATTTAGATAACTTTTAATAAATAACTCTGAGTTTTTTTTGAGTAGGTTAGAATATTGAATTTTTCAATTTAATATTTTAGAAAGAAAAACTAATTAGCTAATAATTCTATTATAGAAGGAGAATATTTTAGATATATTAGATATATTTGCTAATTAAATAAATAAATACTATAATTTAAAGTTGAAGTCATTATGTTTGATTTGATAAGCAATGCTACGTAATATGGAAATCATGCTAAATTTTGCTATCTTTTAGTAATGATATTGCTTTCCAACTTAATAGACCATACAATATATATTTTTTGTTTATTATTATTTCAAATGGGTAGTTAAATTTAAAAATAAATAATTTAAATATTAAAAAATATTTTGTTGTAGAGAAAGCATATTTATTTTATTTTATTAATGCTGTTATTTGAGGTTATATAAATTAATTAATGTTGGGTATTTTATTTTCTTCGTATTTGGTAATATATTTGCTAAGAAAAGTTTTATTAGAAATGAGTGCTTTTTTGTTTTTAAATTAATTTTTAAACTATTTACTGTTCGTAGCCAATTATCATTGGTGTCTCGATAAAACTAAAATTATTAAGTAACTGATAATAAATCATCATAACTTAGTGATCAAAGTGTAATTTGAAATAATTTTTAAAACATTTTAAAATAGTGAAATCAACCAATTTAAAAGATTTATACAACAAAGTATTAATTTCAAATAATTTTATGTAAGCTAAATTAATAAAAAGGTTTATATTTAAAGTAATTAAAATTATAAAATTTTTGCCTAAGCCTCTATCGACATTTATATACATTCATTTATGAAAGAAAACAACATAGAATACAATAAGTGAATCATAACCTACAAAAGTATAATAAAATTTCAAAGATTTTCCTAAATGGTTTATCTTCAAAACCTTCTTAAACTACATATTAGTCTTTTTTAATTCAAATTCTTTCTTATTAGCCTATTTGGTTTTGTTATTAACCTCATTAACCTCCTCATTATTAGCTTCCTGGTCTTCCTCCTCCCCTTCCTGTTGATGAATCTCTGTGGCCTTGTTATCTGACACCATGAGCTCCTTAAGAACTTCCTTGATCACCTTGATCTCCTTGACCTCCTTAACCTCCTTGACCTCCTGACTAGCCAGCTTATTATCTACCATTTGATTAGACCCCAAATCCATCATCTGATAGATCGTTGCTTTCCTATCGGTTTTATTTACTTTAGATATATGTTTTATTACCTAAAAAGTGTTGAGGCTTAGCATAAGCAATTAATAGAATCAAAGATAAAATAACTATTAATATCTTCATTTATTTCATTTTTTTTGAAGGTTTTTTATGAATATTTTATTTAATTAATTAATATAATAAATTTCATTTTTGTAGTTTAACTTTTTAAACAAAAGTTTTCACTATCTGAAGATGAAGAGATTATCTTTCAAAAATAAATAAAGCACAGTTTAATTTTATAATTTTTTTGATACATGTATACCCCTTAAATACTAATAGTGAACAATCTAAATTTAGTTAGCTTTTAATACCTAACTCCTAATTAAATAAGTGATTTGAATCGGGTAGATTGAATTGTTTCAATTTATTAAGAAAAACTAATAAATTAATAAATATACTATATAGAAAGAGAGTATTTTAGAAATGTTAAACATATTTATTGATGAGTTAATTAAATAAATAAATACTACAATTTTAAGTTGAACTCATTTTGTTTATTTTGATAAATGGTTAGTATTTTTATTTTTTGATTGATATCCCACAAAATAAAAATGATATTTATTAATATTTAAATAAGAGTTTTAGCGGTATAAAATTGCTGAGATTATTCCATATTTAATTTGAGATAATACATTCAAATAAATGATAATTAGCTTATTTTCTATTTTGATTTCTTTTATTTTAATAAAAATTTTTTGAATGTTTTGAATACAGCTTATGACTAAAAATAAATCATAGATCTAAATCCTAAGCTTAATTAATTAGCTATCAGGAATATTAATTTATACTAACTACTTAATGATCTATTAATAGATTATTATGTAGAATATTCTTTAATTATTAATTAGTAAGATAAATACTTTGAAATAAACAGTGTTTTATTTAGTGGTGCTTAAAATTCTAAATTTCTTCTATAATCAAATTTTCTTAATTAGAAAATACGATTTTTTTACTGAATTAATTTAGTTGATATATATCACAATAGATTGATATCTCTCAAAATAAAAATTATATATGATTTATGAATATTTAAATAACAGTTATGGCAGTATACAAAAACTGAAATTATTGCAAATTTAATTTGAGATTATAAATTCAATAAATAAACAAAAATTAAAGTATTATCAGTTCTATTTTTATTTCTAAAGTGTTTTGAATAGAGGTTATCGCCTTAACTAAATCTTAGTTCTAAATCCTAAGCTTAATTAATTAATTATTACCGATATTAGCTTATGCTGCTTAATGATCTAATAATTGATTGTTGTGTAGAATATTTTATATTGATTGATTAGTTAGATAATACTTCGAAAGAACTTAATTTAATTTTTGCATGTTTTGCATGCAGCTTACCATCTTAACATCTTAACTAATTCATAGATCTTTATTCTATGGTAAATTAATTAGTTATCAGCATATTAATTCATACTATTTAAGGATCTATTTATTGATTGTTATGGAGAATATTTTATAATGATGAATTAATATGGTAAATACTTCGAAAGAACTTAAATATTTTGATTTCTTTTATTCATATAAAACATTTTTGAATGTTTTGAATACAGCTTATCATCTTAACTAAACATAAATCTTATTCCTAAGTTTAATTATTTAGTCAAAAGCAATATTAATTTATACTTCAGAGGAAAATCAAAACAATAATAAAAAAAGATATCTTTTGATTGAAAGCAAATTTTCAAAATATTTGCTTTGGATAAAGAATAACATTATGTAATCAAATAACATAAAACACAATTTATAAAATGTTATTCAAAAAAGATTAACAAAATTTCAAAAAATTTTTAAATGTAGAACTTTTAATCAAATTAGTCTTTTTAAAGTTCTATTATCCTTATTGTGTTCCTTATCTTCATTAACCTTATTTTCAAGGCTTACTTCCTAAGATTCCTTATCCTGCTGTTTATTATCCTCCTTAACCTCCTTAGCTTCCAGACCCAACAGGAATAGTAGGCATTCCAGGAAATTAGCCTCCTTATTTACCTCCTTAGCTTCCTGATCCAACAGGGGTAGTAGGCATTCCAGGAAATTAACCTCCTTGTTTACTTCCTTAGCTTCCAGATCCAGCAGGCATTCCAGGAAATTAACCTCCTTGTTAGCCTCCTTAGGTTCCTTATCCTCCTTAGAGATTTCTTTAATTTAGTTAAGATATTGGTCCTAGTTAGTCAACTTATCCCTCTTATTCTTAAGAATATTGATCATTTTATTTATTTTGTTGTTGACCTAAAAAATCCTTAGTCTAAGCATAAGCAATTAATAGAATCAAAGATAGAATGACTCTTAATATCTTAATTTATTTCATTTTTGGAAGTTCTTATTGATAATTTATTTAATGATTGATTAATTTAATATAAAAATTTCATTTGTTCATTTATATTTTTAAATAAAATTTGTAAACTTTCTGATAAGATTATATTTAAAAGATGTTAAATTTGCGAAACAAAACCATGTTTAAATTTATAGTTTTTTTTGATGTCTGCATAATTCTTACCTAATTCTGAATTGTCTTTTGAATAGGGTATACTGTATTTTTCAATTTATTATTTTCTAAAGATAAACTAAATAATTAACAATTCTATTATAGAAGGATAATATTTTAGATATATTGCATATAATCATCAATTAAATAAATACTGTAATGTAAAGTTGAACTAATTATGTTTGATTTGATAAGTAGGTCAATAATATGGAAATTTTATGATACCCCTTAAGTATAAAAAAATGTTATTTATTAATATTTAAATAAGAGTTATAGCGGTATAAAACTATTTAGAAAGTTCCATCTTTAATTTAGGATAATAAATTTAAATAAATGTATTCTCAGTTCTATTTTGATTTCTTTTATCCATATGAAATTTTTTAATGTTTTGAATGCAGCTTATCACCTTAACTAAATCATAAATCTTAATCCTAAGATTAATAAATTAGTGATTAGCAATATTAATTTATACTACTTAATGATTTGTTAATTGATTGTTACATAGAATATTTTATAATGATTAATTAGTAGGATAAATACTTTTAAACATATTGATGTTTAATTTTACTGTTTAAAATTAAATATTTTTCTATAATCAAATTTACTTAAATACAAAAATACAAATTCTTTACTGTATAAAATTCGTTAAGACATGTTATAATTGATTGATATCTCTCAAAATAAAGAATATTATTTATTAATATTTAAATAAGAGTTATGGCAGTATAAAATAATGAGATTGTTCCATATTCAATTTGAGATGATAAATTCAAATAAATAATAATTACCATATTCTCAGTTCTATTTTTATTTCTTTCATTCATATAAAAAAATTTTTTTATATTTTGAATGAAGCTTATCACCTTAACTAAATTATAGATCTTAATCCTAAGGTTATTAATTAGTGATTAGCTAATTAATTTATTCTTCCAACAAAAATAAAAATAATAATAAAAAAGATATCTTTTTTTTGAATGCAGAATTGCATGTTTTTATTAGATATGTAATTTAAGTCAAGAAATGTAATTAATTTCACAATAAAAACATAATAATTTTTTTATCTGTCAAAATATTAACTGATACTTAATAATATTTTAATTGATTTTGAAGTAGAATATTATATAATGATTAATTAGTAAGATAAATATTTCAAAAGAATTTAATTTAATTAAAATTTTATGTCTTTTAT
Organism: Tetrahymena malaccensis 436; assembly: GCA_000231845.2. Classification (NCBI taxonomy): domain Eukaryota; phylum Ciliophora; class Oligohymenophorea; order Hymenostomatida; family Tetrahymenidae; genus Tetrahymena; species Tetrahymena malaccensis. The sequence goes on along the minus strand of JH720114.1, from coordinate 151,793 downwards.
TTACTGATAAAAATATGAAATTTCGTCTTAATTCAAATTTACTTAAATAGAAAATAAATATTTGTTACTGAATAAATTTCATTAATGAATATCTAACTTATATAAATGTTTCAAAGATATTCACATTTCAATCATCTTTTAAAATTTAATATAATTTTTTAAAAGTGATTATTTAGAGTTAAATGTAAATGAAAGTTATCGCCAAGTTAAAAAAATTAAATAAAATATTTTAAAATTGAGAGAATTAATTGTTTATTTTGTATAGATTTTATATCATAGTAGAAATGGAAAAAATAAATTTGTTTACTTCAAAAAACATTATGATTAGATTTTTTACTTTTAATAGAAAGTTTATTTTTTAATACGTTTAAAATTCTTTATATTTTTATATTGGGAAACAATATTTTTTTTGTATGTTTAATTCAAAAAATTAAGTAATTGTTAAACTGTTAACATAAAATGGCTTTGCTATCTATTAAAAGCTTATCAAATTTAAATTAAGTTATAGAAAGTTTAGATGAATAGTTTCAATCAATAAGAAAAAAACCATAATTAAAATCTTGTTAATATCTTATTTAACTTTGAGGTAAATCAATATATGAATAAATATATCTTCTGATTGTGCTCAGAATTGTTTAGTATTATTAAATATTATTTACAAATTAAGAAATTTAATAAATTTCACAATCACAACGCTATAATTTCTTTATCTGTCTAAGCTTATAAGTGAATTAAGGTTTAATAATTATAATTTGTAAATGAACACTCAAATTTCAAAAGCTTAAGTAAGAAATATTAATTAGTTTTTTAGTTTCGAATTGTTTATTGGTATTTTGTATCGGTTTAGTGCTTTAATACCCATAATAATATAAGGTATTAAATTACTCTCGCTTTTTACTAGTTATTAACTTTTATTTATATCCTGCTTTATTTTATATTTTTCAAGCTCTTTTTTGCCTAAGAATTAATTGTTCATAATTTATTTGTTGTATAGAGCATATTCAAAACTACGTTCTTGCAAATTTTGATAGGTAACACCTTGCTCTGTTTAACTTTGGTACACTTAAACTTAGAAAATACCATCCTCTAATTGTTTCTTTTTTCTTCTTTCAAGGTATTATCCTTCAATAGATCTTAAAACTCTTGTTTTTTTATGTTTAGTTGTTTTCTTATGAGTAAGTCACAAATAATATGAATTAAATGTTTGTTGAATTGATCTTGATATCTTTTTTTCTTTTGAATATTTTGTTTTTTATTTTCATCAGAAACATGATAATAAATTTCATCAGATCCAGTCTGAGCAACATTAGTAAAAATATATGCGCTTCCAATTATGTTAGGATAAGCTCTTGAAAATTATATGAATACCGTTTAATTGTAATACTAGTTGTTGAAATGTATTACATAAAACCCACAATCTAAGATTAATTTTGATGTGTCTAATTTAATTGTTTTTGAGGGTGAAGTTTAATAATTGAAAGTATTAAAAAAAATATGCTGGATTTGTTAATATAGAACCTCCAAAACCTATGTAGCTGCAACAAGTACCAATTTAACACTGTAATCGTGCTATAAGTTATTTGTTCGTTAGTGGTTTTGATATTTGCCATTTATGAAGCTTTTATTGTTTAATTTTCTATTTATAATGATGTAATTGTGTTATTCGCTATTTATGTAGGTGCTATTGTTTAATTCAAAGTAAATTCTTATTCTGTTTTATTTTATTCGTTTCTTATGTAATTTTTAATTATTATTATTATAAGTATTGTTGAATAATTTTAAACTAGAGAGAGGACTCATTTTCTCTATAATTACATGTTTTTAAAAATTGTACATAAAATTAAATAAATTTAGATATCTAATAGAGAAAAAAAGTAATTAAAAATAAATAATTTCATTACTAATTGAATAAGTAAAAAAATACAAGTATAAAAGTATTTGTGTTATCTGTTTATTAAAAATAAAGAAAATTTTTATTTTTTTAAGAACTTTTGTAAAATTCTGCATTAAAAACGAAATAATAATTTCTGTTTTATTATTTTTTCTTAACTTCTCTCAACACTCCATTTAGTTTGTTCTTTCGTTTGTAACAGAAAATTTTTAAATTATTGCTTAGAATATTTTATAATTTTATTAAATTATTAACACAAACAAATAACATAAATTATACTTTATTCAAAAAAAGTTTCCTTAAGCTCTTAATTAAACTTCTGTATTTTATTGTACTGGTATTCCTCCTTACTAGCTTCCTTATCCTCCTGGTTATTAACCACCTCGACATCCTTAGCCTCCTTGTTAGCCACTTTAAATTCCTTGTCCTCCTGGTTATTATCCTCCTTGATCTCCTTAGCCTCCTGCTAATCCTTATTATCCTCCTTATTAACCACCTTAACCTCCTTGTTAGCCACTTTGTTATTATCCTCCTTAGCCTCCTTAACCTGTTTATCTTCCTTATAGATTTCTTTCATTTAATTAGGCTATCGGTCCTAGTTAAACTTCTTATCCCACTCATTCTTAAGAATATGGATCATTTTATTTATTTAGTTGTTTAACCTAAAAAGTTATTTACTAAAAATGACTTTAATATCTATTAAAAGCTCATCAAATTTAAGTTAAGTTTTTGATAATTTGGATGAATATTTACAATCAATGGAAAAAAGTAAAATTAAAATTTTTTTATTTACTGATTTTTTTCGTTTAAGAGGAAAATCAAAATAAGAATAAAAAAAAGATATCTTCTGATTGAACGCAGAATTGCAAATTTTTATTTTATATCCAATTTAAGTCAAGAAATATAATTAATTTCACAATTAAAACATTGTAATTTCTTTATCTGCTGAAACTTATAAATGAATTTTATAAATAATTTTTAATTGAGTATTCAAATTTCAAAAGCCCAAGCAAAGCAATTTGTAAATTTTTTACTTTTTTACTATTCTTAGTTGTAATTTATTTTAGTTTACCATTAATCTTAAATTCACAACAAATTTATGGTTTTATCTTTTAATGCTTAAATTTATATCAATAAATGAAAAAGTAAATTATATCTTTCTAAATTAATACTACCATCTATTCTCTAATCTAAGCTGACCTTTAAATTAGAGTTAGTTTTTAATAAAATAAATATTATTGTTTTTAAATTATTATATAAAGGAAAAAGTGAGGTCTGGAACCTCATTTTTAAATATATGTTGTTTATATATATACATTTTTTCATTAATCATTACTTTTCTAAATTTATACTTGATCTCATTTTTATTTATGCTCTCTATCCAAATTAAATATTTTTGTAATTTATTAAATTTAAATAAATTGTTTCTAAATAAATATCAAAAAAAAAAAAATGATAAAATAGGATAAATATTTTAAAAGCTTAAAAGATGTAAACATTTATTTTTTAATTAATTACCTTTTAATTTTATTTTTTCCATAAAAAAGTTTTAGAACTCTTAACTTTAAACTCACACTGATCTCCATATCTAACTCAGGTAAATTAAATTTATAATAATTAATCTTATTTATATTAACATTGCTATCAAGTTAAAAATTTTTTTCAAGAAATATTATTATAGATCTTATTTGTAATTTTATTCAAATTTTTATATCTTATTTTTCATTTTCAACCTTTGCTTAGATTATTTTCTAATTTCTTTATTCATAATTCATATTTTTATACATTTTTCCCTCTAACTAACTAATATTTTCTTCAATATTTAAAAAGTAACAATTAAATTGGTGCTGAAGGTGCCTCAGGCTTAGGTTCTGGATTAGCAAGCTGCATTAATCTCTCAAATTTGTCACTAAATTTAAGGTATAAACAGCTTATTTGTTTTAGATTGTGATATTTTTTAAAAACTAAATGAATTAGAACAAAAACAATCTTTTTACTTGATTTA
>JH720114.1:121671-133932 GCA_000231845.2 Tetrahymena malaccensis 436 | reverse complement strand
TTAAGATTAATAAATAAAAGTAAATTTAAAGATACCTAAGATATAATTTTAGATTAGTTATCAGATTACAACAACTTAGTGCTTTTCCAATAGCAGATGCTCCTACATCCCCAATTTAATTAGTACTTTTATAATTTAAATTTATTTAAATAAAAATTAATTACAACTTTTAATTTTTAAGTTTATGAATTAAAAAAAGGTGATGGAAGCAATTAATTTAATTTACGCCATTGAAAATTCTAAATGTTTTAGATGAGTACAGCTACTTAAGCCTAATCCAATTTATGAGGCTCCTACATCACCGATTTTATTTCCCCTTTTCAAATAAACAATGTTAATAAGGTTTTTTTTAATTTTTTTTATATTAAAAGCTAAATAAAAATATATATTATTTCAATAAATTTGCACTAATAAAAAATTTATTTTTACAAAAGGTATAATTTTAGTTTAGTTAGCAATTTAAAACAACTTAATGCTATCCCAACAGCAGAAGCTCCTTCATCCTTAATTTTATTATATCTTTTATTATTAAAAATATATTAAATAAAAATTAATCAATAAAAACTTTAAATTTACTCTATTAAAAATTCTAAATCTGTAAGATTTTAACAGCTACTTAAGCCTAATCCAATTTAAGACACTTCTTTATCACCAATTTCACATTCCCTTTTCAAATCAGTATAGTTTTTTTATTTTTTTAATAATTTTTTATTAATCAAACTCATAACAAAATAAATTACTTATATACTTTTAACTTCATAAAAAAGTAAAATTAAATAAATTTACCCAAGGTATAGTTTTAGATTAGTTAATTACTTAGAATTACTTAATGCTCTACCAATAGAACTGGCTCCCTGATTACAAATTTAATTATTCCTTAATTATTTAAAGTTATGTTAAATAAGTACTTAAAGATTAAGAAAAAATAAATTTATTATCTATTTTTACAATTAACAAAAAACAACTAAAATTAAAAGTGTTAAATATTTTAAAAAATAAAAAACAAAATCTACGCCAAGTTTAAAGCTAAAAAGGTAAGATTTTTGCAATTACTAATTTCAACTTCTATATTTGATAAACCCTTCTCACTGATTTAATTTTTCCTATTCAAATTAATCTTGATATAAAATAATTAACTTATTTATAATTTAAATTACCATAGCTATAAATTTAGGTTACTAAGCCTTTTTAATACACCTAAAGCTTAACAAATTACAAATATACTGCTATCATTTATAGACTTTCCACTTTAATAATAAAAATAATTTAAATTTTAAATTTAAAATTTGCCAAAGATTTTTAAATTGTTGAGGGTTGTAAATAAGTTTAAAATAATAATAAATGAAGGTGTATATTAATTAATAAATAAAAATAAGAGCTTTGTGATAATTAATATACACCATATTATCCTTATAAATATATTTGAAATATTAAGTTAAATAAATAATACCTTAAATTTATCTCTAAACTTTTGAGATTAATTAAACTAAAAATAGTCTCTCTTTACAAAAATTCTCCTACTTCGCTTATTTGATTTTTTTTTCTAAATTAAACAAAGAGTTAATTAAATTAGTATAAAAGCATAAATTATACATAGGCTCTATAGAAAATACACCAAATGTATACATACTTTTGCGTAATTTTTATATATAGGAGTATCTTTAATCATTACTATTTATTAAAAATAGAATATTGAATAAGTTAATTTAGTGCGTTTAAAATATTTATTAAATTTAAATTAATAATGAATACAAATATCAATTTATTTAAGGTAAGGTAAAAAGTTAAATTAAAATAATTAATATTATAATACGGCTAAAATGTATTAGAGTAACATTATAACACCCAAATTTATAAGATAAATATTTATTTAAAGAATTTTTATCAAAGAATTAAATCTATTTACCTCATTAAATCGAAATTTGGAATTTAATTTACTAACTATCCATAAAAATTTAAGAATGGATTTATCTAATCATCAGAAATACATTCTTATCTGTTATTTCAAATAAAATAATGAAAGTCAATATGATAATTTAGTTAATAAAGTGAAATTATTTATTACTCAAGATTTAAAACCAAAGATTCTAATTTGCAGCATCTCTTTAAAGAATTATTCAGCTCAACAATCGATTTATTTTTGAAATCAAAATTTCTATTTATTTGAAAAAGTAGTTATTTAATATTAAATGAACGCAACAAATGGTATGCAATTTTATTATTAAAAAAATATTATAAAAGAAATTAGTTTTAAAGCTATTATTTTATGATTAATTATTGACAAAAAATTCTTTCATGATCTTACTTCAACTTTAAAACAATGCTGGCTAAATCATTTAAGTTTGAGTTTGTAAACTTTTATTTAAAAAAAAAAATAGTTTAATAATAAATTAAATAGAAAATAATCTATACATCATCCAGATTAGTAAAACATTTATTCTATTACTCCATTTTTTTAAATTCTTTCTTTCTTCCTTGCTTACTGCTATTTTTATTTATTTAATTAGTATCAGAAATTAATATCATTAATTAACCAATTATGATCAGAAATTAATATTTTTACTTAATTAATTATGATCAGAAATTAATATATTATTAAATTAATTAATATTCTGACGTAAATCCATTCTTAGTGAAATCAATAATTTTATTGCTTTTAATACTTTTAATTTTTATTTATTATTAATACTTTCAAAAGTAAATTTTATCTTTTTGATCATTCATATAAAATTTATAAATAATATTTTTTTATTTTTGGTCTTTACATAAATTTATTATTGATAAATAAACTTAATTAAAGCAATAGATAAAATATTTAATTAATATCAAAGTTAAAAAAATAAACAAGTAAGAATAATTTGAGTATGAAAAGCCTCATAAAAATTATTTAACAAAATAAAATAATATTTTGATTTTTTTAACCTCAACATAAAGTTATATTTTATAATAAAAGAAGGGTATCTTGTTAGATAATACTGTCTTTAGTTTATAAATACTGCTGATAGCATCAGCCTTTACATTATATTTTACATAAAAAATGTTTTTAAAAAAACTCACTCTTTTTTTAGATAAGAATTAAAAGATATCTTTGTTTTCAAATTTAATAGCATATATTTGATTTTTGAGAAAAAAATTTTTGCTTAAAATATATAGAGAAATATTAACTCTATCTCACTAAAAACTTGTAAAAATAAATTTATCTAATCCCTTATCTTAAAAATTTAAGGTAAAGGGATTAATTATTCATTAATCTACTGTTTATGCAATATTTTATACTAATATTTAATATACATTTTATTAATTGTATAATATATAAATTTTTCAACTTTCTAATAGATAGAAGTCAATCAAACAAATTTTATTTTAAATTTTAATTTTTAGTAAATCAATTTATAAAATATATCAATATTTCAAAAATAACTCCAACGAAATACAACTAATCTTTTGATCTTTTAAGCTAATTGTTAGTATTTTGTCGCTGTTTATTTTGATAGATTTCTGTTTTATAAATAAATTATTACTTAAAGTAAAATTTCAATTCTTTCTTATCTAAATATCTAATATAAATTAGAATAAATTTAATTACTTTTTCATAAGATCCAATATTTTTATATTTCTACAGTTAAGTATTTCTCTTGATTTTAGAAAATACTCAATATTTCTTTTTTAATTATATATTATTTCATGTCAAAATAAATTATTTAAAAAGTTTTAAATTTATAAAAAAAAAGTAAAATTTAATATACGAAAGATTTAATTTTAGATTATTTATAAGATCGCAACCACTTAGTGCTCTTCCAATAGCAGATGCTCCTTTTTTCCCAATTTAATTACTACTTTTATTATTTAAATTTATTTAAAATAAAAATTCATAACAACTTTAAATTTTTAATTTATGATTTAAAAAAAGTGATATAACAATAAATTAAATTTACTCCATGTAAAATTCTAAATTTGTAAGATGAGTACAGTAACTTAAACCTGATCCAATTTATGATGCTCCTATATCACTAATTTTATTTCCACTTTTCAAATAAATAAAGATAAATAATTTTTAAAAATTCTTTTTAAATTAAACTTTTGATAACAAAATAAATTTTTAAATAGTTAAAATTAATAAATAAAAGTAAATTTGAAAATACCAAAGATCTAAATTTATATTAGTAAGCAGTTTACAGCAAATTAGTGCTATTCTGATAGCAGATGCTCCTTCATCCTCAATATAATTATCACTTTTGTTATTTAAATTTATTTGAAATAAAATTCATAACAACTTTAAATTTTTAAGTTTAGAATTTAAAAAAATGTGATATAAATAATAAATTAAATTTACGCCATGGAAAATTCTAAATTTGTAAGATGAGTACAGTAACTTAAACCTGATCCAATTTATGATGCTCCTATATCACCAATTTTATTTTTACTTTTCAAATAAATAAAGATAAATAATTTTTTATAATTCTTTTTAAATTAAACTTTCGATAACAAAATAAATTTTTAAATAGTTAAAATTAATAAATAAAAGTAAATTTAAAGATACAAAAGTTGGAAATTAAGATTAGTTAGCAGATTACAACAACTTAGTGATTTTCCAATAGCAGATGCTCCTTCATCCCCAATTTAATTACCACTTTTATTATTTAAATTTATTTGAAATAAAAATTTATAATAACTTTAAATTTTAAAGTTTATAATTTAAAAAAAGGAAATAAAAACAATAAATTAAATTTACGCCATCTAAAATTCTAAATTTGTAAGATGAGTAAAGCTACCTAAGCTCAATCCAATTTATAATCCTCCTCTATCACCAATTTAATTTCCACTTTTCAAACAAATAAAAATAATAATTTTTAAAAAGTTAAGATTTATAAATAATAGTAAATTAAAATATACCTAAAATCTAATTTTAGATTAGCTATCAGATTACTAGAACTTAGTGCTTTTCCGATAGCAGATACTCCTTCATCCCCAATAAAATTACTACTTTTATTATTTAAATTTATTTGAAATAAAAATTCATAACTGCTTTAAATTTTTAAGTTTAGGATTTAAAAAAAGGTGATATAAACAATAAATTAAATTTACGCCATGGAAAATTCTAAATTTCTAAGATGAGTAAATTTACTTAAACCTAATCCAATACTTGAGGCTCCTATATCACCAATTTTGTTTTAACTTTTAAAATAAATTTAGATAATAACATTCTATCATTCTTTTTAAATTATACTGATAACAAAATAAATTTTTAAATAGTTAAGATTAATAAATAATAGCAAATTAAAATATACCTAAGTAATAATTTTAGATTAGTTATCAGATTAAAACAACTTAGTGATTTTCCAATAGCAGATGCTCCTTCATCCCCAATTTAATTATCACTTTTATTATTTAAATTTGTTTGAAATAAATATTAATAACAGCTTTAAATTTTTAAGTTTATGATTTAAAAAAAGTAATATAAACAATAAATTAAATTTACATCATTCCAAATTCTAAATTTGTAAGATGAGTACAGTTACTTAAACCTAATCCAATTTATTATGCTCCTGTATCACCAATTTAATTTCCACTTTTCAAATAAATAAAGATAATAATTTTTTATAATTATTTTTAAATGAAACTAATAACAAAATAAATTTTTAAATAGTTAAGATTAGTAAATAATACTAAATTAAAATATACCAAAGACTTAAATTTAGATTAGTAAGCAGATTGCAACAACTTAGTGCTTTTCCTATAGCAGATGCTCCTTCATCCCCAATTTCATTTGCACTTTTATTATTTAAATTTATTTGAAATAAAAACTCATAACAGCTTTAAATTTTTAAGTTTATGATTTAAAAAAAGTAAAAATAAACAATAAATTAAATTTACACCATATAAAATTCTAAATTTGTAAGACGAGTACAGTTACTTAAGCCTAATCCAATTTATGATGCTCCTGTATTACCTATTCGGTTTTAACTTTTAAAATAAATTTAGATAATAACATTTTATCATTCTTTTTAAATTAAACTGATAACAAAATTAATTTTTAAATAGTTAAGATTAATAAATAATAGTAAATTAAAATATACCCAAGAAATAAATTTAGATTAGTTATCAGATTACAATAACTTAGCGCTTTTCCAATAGCAGATGCTCCTTCATCCCCAATTTAATTATAACTTTTATTATTTAAATTTATTTGAAATAAAAATTAATAACAACTTAAAATTTTTAAGTTTATGATTTAAAAAATGGTGATGTAAACAATAAGTTAAATTTACTCCATATAGAATTATAAGTTTGTAAGATGAGTACAGTTACTTAAGCCTAATCCAATTTATGATGCCCCTGTATAACCAATTTTATTAAACCTTTTATAGTAAATTTAGATAATTACATTTTTTTTATTCATTTTAAATTAAACTTTTGATAAGAAAATACATTTTTAAATAGTTAAAATTAATAAATAAAAGTAAATTTGAAGTTACAAAAGATTTAAATTTAGATTAGCAAGCTGATTGCAACAACTTAGTGCTTTTCCAATAGCAGATGCTCCTTCATACCCAATTTTATTAATACTTTTATTATTAAAATTTATTACAACTTTAAATTTTTCAGTTTATGATTTAAAAAAAGGTGATAAAAACAATAAATTAAATTTACTCAAAGGAAAATTCTAAATTTGTAAGATGATTAAAGCTACTTAAGCTTATTCCAATTTATAAAGCTCCTGCATCATTAATTGGATTTCCACTTTTCAAATAAATAAAGATAATAATTTTTTAAAATTCTTTTTAAATTAAACTGATAACAAAATAAATTTTTAAATAGTTAAGATTAGTAAATAATACTAAATTAAAATATACCTAAGACCTAATTTTAGATTAGTTATCAGATTACAACAACTTAGTGCTTTTCCTATTGCAGATGCTCCTTCATCCCCAATTTTATTATGACTTTTATTATTTAAATTTATTTGAAATAAATAATAATAACAACTTTTAATTTTTAAGTTTATGATTTAAAAAATGTAATATAAACAATAAATTAAATTTACCTCATTTAAAATTCTAAATTTGTAAGATGAGTACATTTACTTAAACCTAATCCAATTTATGATGCTCCTCTATCACCAATTTTATTTCCACTTTTCAAATATATAAAAAAATAATTTTTTATAATTATTTTTAAATTAAACAGATAACAAAATTAATTTTTAAATAGTTAAGATTAATAAATAATAGTAAATTTAAATATACTAAAAATCTAATATTAGATTAGTTATCAGATTACTACAACTTAGTGCTTTTCCTATAGCAAATGCTCCTTCATCTTCAATATAATTTTAACTTTTATTATTTAAATTTATTTGAAATAAAAATTCATTACAACTTGTAATTTTTAAGTTAATGATTTAAAAAAAGGTGAAGTAAACAATAAATTAAATTTACGCCATGGAAAATTCTAAATGTACAAGATAAGTACAGTTACTTAAACCTAATCCAATTTATGATGCTCCGGTATCTCCAATTTTGTTTTCCCTTTTAAAATAAATTAAGATAATAACATTTTATAATTCTTTTTAAATTAAGCTGATAACAAAATAAATTTTTTAATTGTTAAAATTCATAAATAAAAGTAAATTTGAAGATACCAAAGATTTAAATTTAGATAAGTAAGCAGATTACAACAACTTAGTGATTTACCAATAGCAGAGGCTCCTTCATTTCCAATTTAATTTTTACTTTTATTATTTTAATTTATTTGAAATAAAAATTCATAACAACTATAAATTTTTAAGTTTATTATTTAAAAAAAGGTGATGAAAAAAATAAATTAAATTTACTCCATTTAAAATTCTAAATTTGTAAGATGAGTACAGTTACTTAAGCCTAATCCAATTTATGATGCTCCTATATAACCAATTTAATTTCCACTTTTCAAATAAAAAAAGATAATAAGTTTTTATAACTCTTTTTAAATTAAACTGATAACAAAATAAATTTTTAAATAGTTAAGATTAGTAAATAATATTAAATTAAAATATACCTAAGATATAATTTTAGATTAGTTATCAGATTACAGCAACTTAGTGCTTTTCCTATAGCAGATGCTCCTTCATCCCCAATTTAATTATAACTTTTATTATTTATATTTATTTGAAATAAATATTAATAATAACTTTTAATTTTGAAGTTTATGATTTAAAAAAAGGTGATTTAAATTTACGCCATTGAAAATTCTAAATCTATAAGATGAGTACAGCTACTTAAGCCTAATCCAATTTACGAGGCTCCTACATCACCGATTTTATTTCCCCTTTTCAAATAAACAAAATTAATAAGGTTTTTTTTAAATTAAAGGTTAAATAAAAATAAAATATATATTATTTCAATAAATTTTAACTACTAAAAAATTTATTTTTACAAAAGGAATAATTTTAGTTTAGTTAGCAGATTAAAACACCTTAATGCAATCCCAACATCAGAAGCTCCTTCATCTTTAATATTATTATACCTTTTATTATGTAAAATTATATTATATAAAAATTAATCAATAACAACATTAAATTTTGTTAGGAATTTAAAAAAAAATTGTAAAAAAACAAATTAAATTTACTCCATGAAAAATTCTAAATTTGTAAGATTAGAACAGCTACTTAAGCCTAATCCAATTTATTATACATCTTTATCACCAATTTTACTTTCCCTTTTCAAATTAGAATTTTTTATAAATTTTTTAAATAATTTTTTGTAAATCAAACTCATAACAAAATAATTTATTTATATGGTTTTCAATTAATAAAAAAGTAAAATTAAATAAATTTACCCAAGTTATAGTTTTAGATTAGTTAATTACTTAGAATTACTTAAAGCTCTACCAATAGAACTGGAGCCCTGATTACAAATTTAACTTTTCCTTAATTATTTAAAGTTATGTTAAATAAGAACTTAAAGATTAAGAAAAAATAAATTTATTATTTAATTTTACAATAAATATAAAACAACTTAAATATAAAGTGCTAAATATTTAAAAAATAAAAAAAACAAAATATACGTTAAGTTTAAAGTTAAAGCTGTAAGATTTTTGCAATTACTAATTTCAACTTCTATATTTGATAAACCCTTCTCGCTGATTTAATTTTTCCTTTTTATATTAATCTTGATATAAAATAATTAAATTATTTGCTATTTAAATTACCATAGCTATAAATTTAGGTTATGAAGTCCTTTTAATCCACCTAAAGCTTAACAAATTGTAAATATACCGCTATCATTTATAGAGTTTCCACTTTAATAATATAAATAATTTAAATTTAAAATTTAAAATGTTTTTTATATCATGCTTTTATTAATAAGAATTTAACTATAATAAATATGCCTTAATTTATTTTAATTATTTGAAAATTTGAAAAGTTTCAATAAATTTAAACCTTTTTTATTTGGTAAAGATTTTTAAAGGTGGGTTGTAAATATGTTTAAAATAATAATAAATTAAGGCGTATATTAATTAGTAAATAAAAATAAGAGCTTTGTGATAATTAATATACACCATATTATCCTTATAAATATATTCGAAATATTAAATTAAATAAATAATACCTTAAATTTATCTCTAAACTCTTGAGATTAATTAAATTAAAAACAGTCTCTCTTTACAAAAATTCTCCTACTTCGCTTATTTGATTTTTTCTTCTAAATTAAACAAAGAGTTAATTAAATTAATATAAAAGCATAAATTATACATAGGCTCTATAGAAAATGCTTATAAACCATAACTCTTTATTAAGTTCTACAAAGAGGAGCATTTTTGATCATTACTATTTATTAAAAGTAAAATTATGAACTAGTTAATTTAGTGCATTTAAAATATTTATTTAATTAAAATTAATAATGAATACAAATTTCAATTTATTTAAGGTAAGGTAAAAAGTTAAATTTAAATAATTAATATTCAATATAGTGCTAAAATTAATTAGAGTTTTTCTATAACATCGAAATTTATTAAATAAATATTTATTCAAAGAATTTTTATCAAAGAATTAAATCTATTTACCTCATTAAATCGAAATTTGGAATTTAATTTACTAACTATCGATAATTATTTAAGAATTGATTTATCTAATCATCAGAAATACTTTCTTATCTGTTATTTTAAATTACAAAATGAAAGTCAATATGATAATTTAGTAAATAAAGTGAAATTATTTATTACTCAAGATTTAAAACCAAAGATTCTAATATGCAGCATCTCTTTAAAGAATTATTCAGCTCAACAATCGATTTACTTTTGAAATCAAAATTTCTATTTATTTGAAAAAATAGTTATTTAATATTAAATGAAGGCAACCAACCAATGGTATGCAATTTTATTATTAAAAAAATATTATAAAAGAAATTAGTTTTAAAACTATTATTTTATGATTAATTATTGACTAAAAATTCTTTCATGATCTTACTTCAACTTTAAAACAATGCTAGCTATAGCATTTAAGTTTGAGTTTGTAAACTTTTATTTAAAAAAAAAAATAGTTTAATAATAAATTAAATAGAAAATAATCTATACATCATCCAGATTATTAAAAGATTTATTCTATTACTCCATTTTTTTAAAATCTTTCTCCCTTCCTTGTTTACTACTATTTTTATTTAATTAATTAGTATCAGAAATTGATATCATCAATTAATCAATTATGATCAGAAATTAATATTTTTACTTAATTAATTATGATCAGAAATTAATATATTTATAAAATTAAATAATATTCTGACACAAATGCATTCTTAGTGAAATAAATAATTTTAATTTTTATTTATTATTAATACTTTCAAAAGTAAATTTTATCTTTTTGATTTTTCAAATAAAATTTATAAATAATACTTTTTTTATTTTTGCTCTTTACATAAATTAATTATGGATAAATATACTTAATTTCTTTGTTAATAGATTAATTTACGGAATAAATAAAATATTTAATTTATATTTAAGTTAAAAAAAACTAGCAAGAATAATTTGAGTATGAAAAGCCTCATAAAAATACATTATTATAAAATAAAATATTATTTTTATTTTATTTTTTTTACCTCAACATGAAATTATATGTTAAAATAAAAGAATTTTATCTTGTTAAATAATATTATTTTTAGTGTATAAATACTGCTGATAGCATCAGCTTTTATATTATATTTTACTTAAAAAAATGTTATTTTAAAAAACTCACTCTTTTTTTAGATAAGTATTTATCGAAATGCCTTTGTTGTCAAATTTAATAGCATGCATGTATTTGATTTTTGAGAAAAAAATTTTTGCTTCAATTTCAGAAAATCTATTAGCATTTTTCTAATTAATAAAATAAATCTAAGGTTTAATAGCGTTTTCGTTATATTAAGTATATACTGCAAATCCATCTTTTTAAACAATAATATTTTTTATAATGTAAAAAAATGTATCTATGTTAACAACTGAATATTTCAAAAATTTAAGGTAAAGGGATTAATTATTCATAAATCTGCAGTTTATGTAATGTTTTATTCTAATTTTTAATACTTATTTTATTAATTGTATAAAATATAAATTTTTCAACTTTTTAAAAAAGAGTAAACAAATTTTATTTTAAATGATTATTATTAGTAAATGTATTTATGAAATATATTAATATTTCAAAAATAACTCCTATTTAATACAACTAATCTTTTGATCTTT
This sequence comes from Tetrahymena malaccensis 436, assembly GCA_000231845.2. NCBI lineage: Eukaryota > Ciliophora > Oligohymenophorea > Hymenostomatida > Tetrahymenidae > Tetrahymena > Tetrahymena malaccensis. Next base: position 122,241 of record JH720114.1, on the reverse strand, counting down.
TAAGCTAATAGTTTGTATTTATTCCACACTAATCTTGATTTATTACCTCTGTTTTTTAAATAAATTATTACTTAAAGTAAAATTTTAATTCTTTAACTAAATATTTAATATAAATTAGAATAAAATTAATTACTGTAACTTTAGATTCAATATTTTTATGTTTTTACTGTTAAGTATTTCTCTTTATTTAAGAAAATACTCAGTATTACTTTTATAATTATATATTATTTTATTGAAAAATATATTTTTTAAAAAGTTTTAAATTTATAAAAAAAGTAAATTTAAAGATACTCAATATCTAATTTTAGTTTATTTATCAGATTACAACAGCTTAGTGTTTTTCCAATAGCAGATATTCCTTCATCCCCAATTTAATTACCACTTTTATTATTTAAATTTATTTGAAATAAATATTATTAAAGATTTAAATTTTTAAGTTTATGATTTAAAAAAGGTGATGCAAAGAATAAATTAAATTTACCTCATGGAAAATTCTAAATTTATAAGACGAGTACAGCTACTTAAGCCTAATCCTATTTGTGAGGCACCTTCATCACTGATTTTATTTTC
>JH720114.1:45684-119113 GCA_000231845.2 Tetrahymena malaccensis 436 | reverse complement strand
TTTAAATTTATTTGAAATAAAAATTAATAGCAACTTTAAACTTTTAAGTTTATGATTTAAAAAAAGGTGATTGATGTAAAGAATAAATTATATTTACATCATTTAAAGTTCTAAATTTTTAAGATGTGTACAGTTACTTAAGCCTAATCCAATTTATGATGCTCCAGTACCACCAATTGTATTATCACTTTTCAAATAAATAAAGATAATAAATATTTTTAAAAACTCTTTTTAAATTAAACAGAAAATAAAATAAAGTTTTAAATAGTTAGGATGTTTATAATAATTTAGTTACTCAAGATTTAAAACCAAAGATTCTAATATGCAGCATCTCTTTAAAGAATTATTCAGCTCAACAATCCATTTATTTTTAAAATCAAAATTTCTGTTTCTTACAAATTGAAAAATTATTCACTAAAAATGCATTTAATAATAAAAAAATAAATAAATGAATGCTTATTAAAAAATGAAGGCAACCAATTGTATGTTATTTTATTATTAAAAAAATATAATATTAAAAAAGAAATTAGTTTTAAAACTATTATTTTATGATTAATTATAGACAAAAAATTCTTTCACGTATTACTTCAACTTTAAAACAATGCTGGTTAAATCATTTAAGTTTGAGTTTGTAAACTTTTATTTAAAAAAAATTATAATTTATTAATAAATTAAATAGAAAATAATAAATACATCATCCAGATTAGTAAAAGATTTATTCTATTACTCCATTTTTTTAAATTATTTCTTCCTTCCTTGTTTACTACTATTTTTATTTAATTAATTAATTAGTATCAGAAATCAATATCATTTTTTAATCAATTATTATCAGAAATTAGTATTTTTACTTAATTATTTTGATCAGAAATTAATATTTTTTCTTAATTAATTATGATCAGAAATTAATATATTTATTAAATTAATTAATATTCTGATGTAAATCCATTCTTAGTGAAATCAATAATTTTATTGCTTTTAATACTTTTAAATTTTTATTTATTTATTTATTATTTTTATACTTTCAAAAGTAAATTTTATCTTTTTGAGAAAACACAAAAATAAATTAATATTATCAAAAGCATTTGAGAAAACACAAATACAGAAATCGAAGTTTGTGATATATCAAATTCAGGTACAGTGATATATTTGAATGAATTCAAACATCCTCTAACCAAGTATTTTTTTCAATTTTTTCAGAGTTTATGTATTAATTTTTACTTTTAAATTGAATAAAGATAAATAGAATAAAATTTAAATGTTAAAAAATATCAAATAAATTAAAAATAAAATAATCATAAATTTTGATAATTAGAGAAAAAATTGAGTAATTCATTTTTGTCATTAAATGTTGATATCAAAGGAAAAATATAATTTTTCAAGTTTATGATGAAAAATTATGCTTTAAATTTTTATAAAAAAGATCTGGAATTGAAAAAACAATATTGTATTTTATAGTATGTTAGAAGTGTTATTTTTCAATGTCTAAAAGTCTGTCTTTATCATGTATTTTGAGTACTACTCAACTTCCTTTGCTATTTATTTCTCTGAGCTGTTTCAGTGAATTATTGCAATTAATATTTGAGAGGTAAATTGTAATTTTTATATCTTTTTAAATACGTTTTTAGATTAGAAAGTATCAAACATTCATAAGATTTTTAATCTTGCAGTTCAATTTTATGAAATTAAGGTATTCTACATCAATCTTTCTTTTCTAAAACATTTCAAATTTATTATTTTTCACATTGGTCTATTTTGTTTTCTTTTTATATAAGTGATGTTATTTTTTTTTCTTTTGTTTTTTTTAGTTCAATTTCTTAAAATTAATTTCTGATTTACAACTGAATATTTCAAAAAATTAATGTAAAGGGATTAATTATTCATAAATCTACAGTTTATGTAATATTTTATTCTAATTTTTAATACTAACTTTATTAATTGTATAAAATATAAATTTTTCAACTTTTTAAAAATGAGTCGATCAAACAAATTTTATTTTAAATGTTTATTATTAGTAAATTTATTTATGAAATATATTAATATTTCAAAAATAACTCCAACTAAATACAACTAATCTTTTGATCTTTTAAGCTAATAGTTTGTATTTATTCCATACTTATCTTGATTGATTGAAGCTGTTTTTTAAATAAATTATTACTTAAATTAAAATTTTAATTCTTTATCTAAATATTTAATATAAATTAGAATAAAATTAATTACTGTATCTTAAGATTCAATATTTTTATGTTTCTACTGTTAAGTATTTCTCTTTATTTAAGAAAATACTCAGTATTACTTTTTTAATTATATATTATTTTATTGAAGAATATATTTTTTTAAAAGTTTTAAATTTATAAAAAAAAGTAAATTTAAAGATACTCAATATCTAATTTTAGTTTATTTATCAGATTACAACAGCTTAGTGTTTTTCCAATAGCAGATGTTCCTTCATCCCCAATTTAATTACCACTTTTATTTTTTAAATTTATTTGAAATAAATATTAATAACAACTTTAAATTTTTAAGTTTATGATTAAAAAAAGGTGATGTAAAGAATAAATTAAATTTACCTCATGGAAAATTCTAAATTTATAAGATGAGTACAGTTACTTAAGCCTAATCCTATTTGTGAGGCACCTTCATCACTGATTTTATTTTCCCTTTTCAAATAAACAAAGTTAATTTAATAATTTTTTTGATTCTTTTTAATTTAAACTGATAACAAAATAAATTTTTAAATAGTTAAGATTAATAAATAAAAGTTAATTTAAATATACTTAAGATCTAATTTTAGATTAGTTATCAGATAACAACAACTTAGTGCTTTTCCAATAGCAGATGCTCCTTCATCCCCAATTTAATTATCACTTTTATTATTTAAATTTATTTAAAATAAAAATAAGTAACAACTTTAAGCTTTTAAGTTTATGATTTAAAATAAGGTGATTGATGTAAAGAATAAATTAAATTTACCCCATTGAAAATTCTAAATTCATAAGACGAGTACAGTTACTTAAGCCTAATCCTATTTGTTAGGTTCCTTCATCACTGATTAAATTTCCACTTTTCAAATAAACAAAGTTAATAATTTTTTTAATTCTTTTTAATTTAAACTTATAATAAGTAACAACTTTAAGCTTTTAAGTTTATGATTTAAAAAAAGGTAATTGATGTAAATAATAAATTAAACTTACCACATGGAAAATTCTAAATTTGTAAGACGAGTACAGTTACTTAAGCCTAATCCTATTTGTGAGGTTCCTTCATCGCTGATTTAATTTTCCCTTTTCAAATAAACAAAGTTAATAATTTTTTTAATTCTTTTGAATTTAAACTGATAACAAAATAAATTTTTAAATTGTTAAGATTAATAAATAAAACTAAATTTAAAGATACGAAAGATATAGTTTTAGATTAGTTATCAGATTACAACAATTTAGTGCCTTTCCAATAGCAGATGCTCCTTCATTCCCAATTTAATTTTTTCTTATATTATTTAAATTTTTAAGTTTATGATTTAAAAAAGGTGATGAAAAGAATAAATTAAATTTACCTCATGGAAAATTATAAATTTATAAGACGAGTACAGTTGCTTAAGCCTAACCATATTTGTGAGGCTCCTTCATCACTGATTTTATTTTCACTTTTCAAATAAACAAAGTTAATAATTTTTTTAATTTATACTAATAACAAAATAAAATTTTAAATAGTTAAGATTAATAAATAAAAGTAAATTAAAATATACTGAAGATATAATTCTAGATTAGTTATCAGATAACAACAACTTAGTGATTTTCCAATAGCAGATGCTCCTTCATCCCCAATTTAATTATAACTTTTATTATTTAAATTTATTTGAAATAAATATTAATAAAAACTTTAAAAGTTTAAGTTTATGATTAAAAAAAGGTGATGTAAACAATAAATTAAATTTACCCCATGGAAAATTCTAAATTTATAAGATGAGTACAGTTACTTAAGCCTAACCATATTTGTGAGGCTCCTTCATCACTGATTTTATTTTCCCTTTTCAAATAAACAAAGTTAATAATTTTTTTAATTCTTTTTAATTTATATTAATAACAAAATAAATTTTTAAATAGTTAAGATTAATAAATAAAAGTAAATTTAAATATACTCAAGATCTAATTTTAGATTAGTTATCAAGTTACAACGACTTAGTGCTTTTCCAATAGCAGATGCTCCTTCATCCCCAATTTTATTATCACTTTTATTATTTAAATTTATTTGAAATAAAAATAAGTAACAACTTTAAGCTTTTAAGTTTATGATTTAAAAAAAGGTGATTGACATAAAGAATAAATTAAATTTACCCCATCGAAAATTCTAAATTCATAAGAAGAGTACAGTTACTTAAGCCTAATCCTATTTGTGAGGTTCCTTCATCACTGATATTATTTTGACTTTTCAAATAAACAAAGTTAATAATTTTTTTAATTATTTTTAATTTAAACTGATAACAAAATAAATTTTTAATAATTAAAATTAATAAATAAAAGTAAAATTAAATATACAAAAGATATAATTTTAGATTAGTTATCAGATTGCAACAACTTAATGCTTTTCCAATAGCAGATGCTCCTTCATCCCCAATTTAATTATAACTTTTGTTATTTAAATTTATTTGAAATAAAAATTAATAACAACTTTAAGCTTAGTTTATCATTTAAAAAATGGTGATTGATATAAAGAATAAATTATATTTACCTCATAGAAAGTTTTATATTTTTAAGATGTTTATAATTACTTAAGCCTAATCCAATTTATGATGCTCCAGTACCACCAATTTTATTTTAACTTTTTAAATATATAAAGATAATAATTTTTTATTTTTAAATAAAACTGGTAATGAAATAAATTTTTCAATAGTTAAGATTAATAAATAAAAGTAAATTTAAAGATACTCAAGATATAATTTTAGATTAGTTATCAGATTACAAAAATTTAGTGCTTTTCCAATAGCAGATGCTCCTTCATTCCCAATTTAATTTTTTCTTATATTATTTAAATTTTTAAGTTTATGATTTAAAAAAGGTGATGTAAAGAATAAATTAAATTTACCTCATGGAAAATTCTAAATTTGTAAGATGAGTACAATTACTTAAGCCTAACCCTATTTGTGAGGCTCCTTCATCACTGATTTTATTTTCCCTTTTCAAATAAACAAAGTTAATTTAATAATTTTTTTAATTTATACTGATAACAAAATAAAATTTTAAATAGTTAAGATTAATAAATAAAAGTAAATTTAAAGATACTCAAGATCTAATTTTAGATTAGTTATCAAGTTACAACAACTTAGCGCTTTTAGAATAGCAGATGCTCCTTCATCCCCAATTTAATTATAACTTTTATTATTTAAATTTATTTGAAATATAAATTAATAAAAACTTTAAATTTTTAAGCATATGATTTAAAAAAAGGTGATGTAAACAATTAATTAAATTTACCTCATATAAAATTCTAAATTTGTAAGATGAGTACAGTTACTAAAGCCTAATCCAATTTATGATGCTCCTGTATCACCAATTTAATTTGCACTTTTAAAAATATTAAAATAAATAAAGATAATAATTTTTTATAATTCTTTTTAAATAAACAAAAACTAAATAAATTAAAATAATTAAGATTAATAAATAAAAGTAAAATTAAATATACAAAAGATGTAATCTTAGATTAGTTATCAGACGACAATAACTTAGTGATTTTCCAATAGCAGATGCTCCTTCATCCCCAATTTAATTATAACTTTTAATATTTAAATTTATATAAAAATTAATAACAACATTAAATATTTAAGTTTATGATTTAAAAAAAGGTAATGTAAACAATAAATATAATTTACGCCATGTAAAATTCTAAATTTGTAAGATGAATACAGTTACTTAAGCCTTAGCCTATTTATGATGCTCCTGTATCTCCAATTTAATTTTCGCTTTTAAAATAAATAAAGATAATAATTTTTTGTAATTCTTTTTCAATTAAAATAAATTTAAAGATACCAAAGATTTAAATTTAGATTAGTTATCAGATTACAACAACTTAGTGCTTTTCCTATATCAGATGCTCCTTCATCCCCAATTTAATTTTATCTTTTATTATTTAAATTTATTTGAAATAAAAATTAATAAAAACTTTAAATTTGTAAGTTTATGATTTAAAAAAAGGTGATTGACTGATGTAAAGAATAAATTAAATTTACCCCATGGAAAATTCTAAATTTATAAGACGATTGCAGTTACTTAAGCCTAATCCAATTTATGTGGCTCCTACATCACTGATTTTATTTCCCCTTTTCAAATAAACAAAGTTAATAATATTTTTTCAATTTTTTTAAAATTAAAGGCTAAATAAAAATAAAATATATATTATTTCAATAAATTTGCAAATTTAAAAAATTTATTATTACAAAAGGCATAATTTTAGATTAGTTAGCAGATTAAAACAACTTAATACAATCCCAATAGCAGAAGCTCCTTCATCTTTAATTTTATTATACCTTTTATTATACAAAATAATATTAAATAAATAAAAATTAATCAATAATAGCTTTCAATTTTTTTTATGATTTTAAAAAAATTATAAAAAAATAAATTAAATTTACTCCATGAAAAATTCTAAATTTGTAAGATTAGAACAGCTACTTAAGCCTTATCCAATTTATTATACATCTTTATCACTAATTTTACTTTCCCTTTTCAAATCAGAATTTTTTATAAATTTTTAAAATAATTTTTTGTAAATTAAACTCATAACAATATAATTTATTTAAATGGTTTTAACTATAAAAAAGTAAAAAAAATTAAATAAATTTACCAAGTTATAGTTTTAGATTGGTTAATTATTTAGAATTACTTAATGCTCTACCAATAGAACTGGCTCCCTGATTACTAATTTAATTATTCCTTAATTATTTATTTATTTAAAGTTATGTTAAATAAGAACTTAAAGATTAAGAAAAAATAATTGATTATTTAATTTTATAATTAACATAAAACAACTAAAATTAAAAGTCCTAAAATATTTTTAAAAATAAAAAAACAAAATCTACGCTAAGTTTAAAGTTAAAACTGTAAGATTTTTGCAATTACTAATTTCAACTTCTATTTTTGATAAACCCTTATCACTGATTTAATTTCTCCTATTCATATTAATCTTGATATAAAATAATTAAATTATTTGCTATTTAAATTACCATAGCTACAAATTTAGGTTATGAAGCCTTTTTAATACACTTAAAGCTTAACAAATTACAAATATGCAGCTATCATTTATAGAGTTTCCACTTTAATAATAAAAATAATTTAAATTTTAAATTTAAAATGTTTTTTATTTCATACTATTATTAATAAGATTTAAATACAATATATGTGCCTTTATTTATTTTAAATTATTTGAAAATTTAAGAAAGAAATGGTATCTGAGAAATGTAAGGTAGGAGTGGTTGTTGAGAAATGAGGTAGAGGGTATATAATTAAAAATAATATAAAAAAAACTTTTTTTAAAAATATATAATTTAAATAAAATAATTCAATTACTTAAGTAATTAATGAATAATTGATTGAAATATAAATAAATCATGAATTGTAATTAATGAAAGATAAATTTTATATAATTATTTGAGAGAGATAGTTCATATTTTGCTATATTTATATACTAAATTTTAGAGTTTTATTCAACTTTTTATCATATTAAAAATTTAATTTGATCTATTTCTCTGCAGTCAGTCGGCCAAATTTGTATAGCTTCTACAATATAAAATTACTTCATCCTAAACTGTATGGGACATTATGAAAAACTAGAGAAAGATAGGTTTTTTAAGATAAGGATAATCTCTGTAAATAACTATTAAAAATCTGGACATATATTACCCAAGCAGATTTCATGAACTTGCAAGAAAGTCTCTATTCAATATTCAAGAATAAAAAACATTAAGTATGCTAGAGGAAGTATTTCAAAATACTGTATCACATATAATATACTATTACAATTTGTACTATCAAACATTTTTAAAATTTGCATAAATTAACTTCACAAAAAAAATATTATAATATCAAAATCGATTCTCATATTTTATATAACAACCAATACTTATTATATAGAAGAAAGAATATCTGATAGATAGAAAATAAAATAATAGATTTTAATTTAACAGATTTAATTATCTATTAAAAATACTAAAAACTTGATTGGCAAATATCTTTAAATTGGTGAGTGTTGTAAATATGTTTAAAATAATAATAAATGAAGGTGTATATTAATTAGTAAATAAAAATAAGAGCTTTGTGATAATTAATATACACCATATTATCCTTAAAAATTTATTTGAAATATTAAGTTAAATAAATAATACCTTAAATTTATCTCTAAACTCTTGAGATTAATTAAACTAAAAACAGTCTCTGTTTACAAAAATACTCCTACTTCGCTTATTTGATTTTTTTTTCTAAATAAAGCAAAGAATTAATTAAATTAATATAAAAGCATAAATTATACATATGCTCTATAGAAAATCCTTCTAAATCATAATTCTTTAATAAGTTCTACATATAGGAATATCTTTGATCATTACTATTTATTAAAAATAAAATTATTAATAAGTTAAGTTTGTGCATTTAAAATATTTATTAAGTTAAAATTAATTATGAATACAAATAACAATTTATTTAAGGTATGGTAAATAGCTAAATTTAAATAATTAATATTATAGTCAGGTTAAGATTAATTAGAGTTATATTGTTACATCGAATTTTATTATACAAATATTTATTTAAAAAATTTTTTCAAAGAATTAAATCTATTTACCTCATTAAATCGAAATTTGGAATTTAATTTATTAAGCATTGATAAGGCTCAAAGAATGGATTTATCTAATCATCAGAAATACATTCTGATCTATTATTTTAAATAACAAAAAGAAAGAGTTTATGATAATTTAGTTAATAAAGTGAAATTATTTATTACTCAAGATTTAAAACCAAAGATTCTAATATGCAGCATCTCTTTAAAGAATTATTCAGCTCAACAATCGATTTATTTTTGAAATCAAAATTTCTATTTATTTGAAAAAATAGTTATTTAATATTTAATGAAGCAACCAATTGTATGTAATTTTATCGTTAAAAAAATATTATAAAAGAAATTAGTTTTAAAACTACTATTTTATGATTAATTATTGACAAAAAATTCTTTCATGTGTTACTTCAACTTTAAAACAATGCTGGCTAAATCATTTAAGTTTGAGTTTGTAAACTTTTATTTAAAAAAAAATATAGTTTATTAATAAATTAAATAGAAAATAATAAATACATCATCCAGATTAGTAAAAGATCTATTCTATTACTCCATTTTTTTAAATTCTTCCTTCCTTCCTTGTTTACTACTATTTTTATTTTATTAATTCATTAGTATCAGAAATTAATATCATTAATTAATCAATTATGATCAGAAATTAATATTTTTTCTTAATTAATTATGATCAAAAATTAATATATTTATTAAATTAATTAATATTCTGACTTAAATCCATTCTTAGTGAAATCAATAATTTTATTACTTTTAATACTTTTAAATTTTTATTTATTTATTATTTTTATACTTTCAAAAGTAAATTTTATCTTTTTGATAAATCACAAAAATAAATTAATATTATCAAAAGCATTTGAGAAAACACAAATACTGAAATAGAAGTTTGTGTTATTTCAAATTCAGGTACAGTGATATATTTGAATGAATTAAAACATCCTTTAACCAAGTATTTTTTCAATTTTTTATGAGTTTATGTATTAATTTTTACTTTTAAATTGAACAAAGAAGAAATAGAATAAAATTTAAATGTTAAAAAATATCAAATAAATTAATTATAAAATAATCATAAATTTTGATAATTAGAGAAAATATTGATTCATTTATTTTTGTCATTAAATGTTGATATCAAATGAAAGATATAATTTTTCAAGTTTATGATGAAGAAATATGCTTTAAATTTTTATAAAAAAGATCTGTAATTGAAAAAACAAAATTGTATTTTATAGTATGTTAGATATGTTATTTTTCAATTTTAATTTAGTTTCATCAGTTGTGTTATTTTAAAACCTCGATTGATATTTTATGAAAATTAAAAAAATTTTTTTTATATTTTAAAATTAATAGTAGGAGATGAAATTTTATTCAAACATACTTTTTTATTTCTTACTTAAATATATTGAAAGACTTATTTTTATTTAAAAAATATATTTTCAAGTTCATATTAATTTGTATTGAGTAAATAATTAATTAAATTATATCTGAATCTGATAAATAAAATTTCTCTCAAAAAAATAAGAAAGCATCAAAAATGATATTTAGCTCTAAAAAATAAGTATTTTGTCAAATATTTTTATTTATTTAGTCTAAAAAATATTTTTAACAAAAAAAAAGCTTTTAAGCTAAAATTCCTTCTTGGAATAATCAATTAAACTTGAGTTAAGGTAAAATATTAAGAATTAATTCTAAATAATAAAGAATTCTAAATTTAAAAGCGAAAAATAAATAAATGATATGCAATTAGATGAGTTAAGCTAGGCACTTAATAAATACACTAACTTGAATACATTGAAAATCAAATTAGAGTAAATGAATAAAATTTAAAAATATATTTTCAATATTAAATATAAATGTAAAGCAAAGTAAGTTTAAATAACTATCAGCTAGCTATTCTTATGAAAGGATTTTAATCTTGCATCAAGCTATCAAATTTGAAGTTAAATTTCAGGTTAAACCCTTTTCTTTTATTTAATTTAAACTTAAGAACAAAAGAATACAAATTAATAAAACTCTATTGATGAAAACAGCTTCTATAAAATAGATTAAGAAGGATTAGATATTGTTAAAGATTAATTATCTTAGCTATCAAATTTATAAATATTATCATTCAGATTGATGTAAATAAAACCTTTACTTTTAAGATTTCATTTTTCAAAAAAGAAAATCTCTAAATTAAATTATTAAGAAGTAGTAAAATAGGCGATATTGGAATATAAAAAATATCTTGGTTGATTTCAGAACTAAAATAACTTTCAGAATTAAATTTACAAATTTAGTAAAAATGCTCTTTGATTTTCTTTTTTATTTTAACAAAATATTTTTTATTTACAGAAATAACTAAATTACTGAGATTGGAGCAAAAAATTTAGGTTAATGTTTTTAACAGTGTAAGAGTCTCTACAATTTAAAGGTTGAGTTTTGGTATTAATAAGTTATTCAATTTAACCATTGTTAATTTAGATTTTTTTATAAAGCAACAACTTGATACTATCATAAGGGACTTTTGAGTTAATTAATGGAGTAGGTGCTTGCTAATATTTAGAATGTTTAATTCTAGATTTAAGGTTTGATAAAAAAAATTTTTTTAAATAATTTGTTTGATTTTTAAATAAATATTAATTAATTTCTAGAAATAATGATATTGGAAGCTAAAAATGTATGTTTTAAGGGTTATCTAATTGTAAGAGCTTGAAAACTTTTAATCTTAGTTTAGTGTAAATTATTTCATATGAAAATAAAATTAAAACTATTTGAAAAAAGCAATAATTATCTCAACCAAGAAGGAGCTTGTTTTTTGCTTGATGGATTAAAAGAATGCCCTAAATTACAAACATTTGGTCTTTTTATAAGGTTAAAATTAATTTAAATGAAGTAAACAATAAATTAATTAATTTTAAAGAAATAATAATATTGAAGATAAAGGAAGTCTAGAAATTTGTCAATAAATATCTCAATTAGAAAATTTAATTAATTTAACACTTGAATTATAGTAATAAAAACTAGTTTACTTTTTTTTCATTTAAAAAAAATATCTTAATTTAAAGTGAATGAATATCTAAAAAATAATTATATTGTTTATTTTATTTTTATTTAAATAGAAACAACTCTATCACTGAGGAGGGATGTCAAAGTATTGGAGAAAAATTGAATAATTGCTAAAAGTTAAAAAATTTATCTCTCAGTTTATAGTAAATAATTTCTTAATTTATAAAAGAAAACAATTATTTTTTATTTAAAGGAATAATGATGTAAACGAACAAGGGTCTTTATAGTTAGGTAGAGGCTTAAGGTAGATTGCATACCTTAAAGAGCTGGTTTTGGATTTATCGTAATTTTTTATTTAATTAATGACACAAATCTTTACGAACAAAAAGAGATAATTAAATAGGAAGTTTAGGTGCTAGTTAGCTATTAAGTGAATTAGCTTGTATTAAAGGCTTACAAATTTTAAATCTTAGTTTAAGGTATTAATTGAAATTAATTATAAAATAATAAGCTTTATTTACTATTTTTAACTGATTTGCTATTTAAAACCTTCATTCACTTTATAATTCAAATATTACTTAATAATTTATTATTTATTAAAGAAATTGTTATATGGAGGAAGATCACTTTGATAGGCTTTGCTTTTAATTAAAACAATTTTAGTTTTTAACATCCTTAGAGCTTGAGTTATAGTAATCTTACTTTATTTATTTATTTGTAAATGATTTATTGAATTAAAAATAGAGAGAATTTTATAAGTGAAGAAGGAGAGTTCATACTAATAAAGAGATTAAAAAAACTTTAAAGATTAGTATAGTTTTAGTTGAAATGAAAAACTTATTTATATCTGCAATCTTAAAAATAATTAATTACAATTTATAATAAAACCTATTTTTATCTAAATTACTTATGAAGATAGTTATTTAAAAAACTGAAATTATCTTTTAAGCACTTTGTATATTATTAGTGTCAACTAAAATATTCATTCAAATTTAGTTAATTTATTGGACTTTTACTTTTAAATTTAATTAAGATTACTCATTCAAGAATTTATTTAATAAAAATAATGCTTCTTTGCAAAATATTTGTTAAAAATTTCAAAAAAAAAATTCAGTATTTTATTTATAAAAAGTTTAAAATAATTTAAATTTTTTAGGATCAAGTCTATATATAATTCGAAATTTCACAAAATAACATTATAAAAATTATATAGAGACAAATCAAATCAAATAATTTATTTGGAAAAGTTATTAATTGGGTATATTATTCCTTTTTAAATTTTAGTGCCATAAGAAAGATGAGTTGGTTAATATAAGCTAATATCATAACTGAAGGGAACAATTTTGACTAGTTTAGAATTACCTTAAAATATAGATATTTTAGTAAGTCCAACATTTTAACGACGATCTCTTGTGGCCTATCTCTTTAGCTTTTTTTATTTTTGTTGTTTGCTTTTAAGTTTACGTATAATTTTATCGAAATTGTAATCTGGATAATATTTGCTAAAAGATTAGATTTTATCAAAAAAATCCATAGGATTTTAATCAAACTAAGAATCACCAACTAAAAAACTTTTCCCAGCTGTTAATTAAAGAAGAAGCGGGAGTTATGAATTCTATAGAATCCTAGAGAACCTCTCGATTATTACTTTTTCTTCATTTATAATTTCTTTTTTGCATCCTTCATTAGATTACTGATTTTATAATGTTTTTTATGAGTTTTCTCTATGATTGATTTTGTTGAATGATAATCTATTATTTTTTTATGTATAAGAATTTGAAATTGAATCCTTTTCGTCTATTATAGATTAATTTGAGTCTAAATTATTGGACGAGTTATTCTATTAGCAATGAATTCCATTATTTATCTATTACTGAGACATGTTTTTGCCATGGAAGTACAATAAAGTAGCAATGTTTTAAAGCTAATAGTCAATAGAGGATCTCTATTCTTTCGGGTTTTGATTTACCAAATTTTAGTATTTTAAAAAGGAATTCTTTTTACTTTGTGATTATTGATCATTAGCAGGCACTTTTATATTATTTTCTAGTTTTATATTTTGTTTGATGTAACTAATATCTTGATTGGAACTTTAATTTTGCTCTTCGCTTGTAATTTATGTCCCTACTTACTTGTTTATTGTAATCAAATTTGCCATTTTTTTAATTTGATTTTTTTACTAATCAGATATTTAAGCATTTGCAGGAAGTAAGTTTTGCTGGTGAGGTTTCAGTTTATCAAAAATTTTTGAGTTGTTTAAATTCGATCCATCTTTTTCATTCTAATTTGCAATTTATTATTATTAATCGCTCATTTTTACACAATTTAAATCAGAGTCTTTTTTTAATGAAATTTTGTTTGATTCTTGTGAACTTTTTTGCCTATTGAAAACATTATTTAAAGATTCTTGATTAGCTTAATCAATGTTATCAGTTGCTTCTAAAGACCTTAGCCTAGCTTATGACCTAAACTATTTAGCTGCAATCTTATTAGGATCATAACTCTCAATAATTAAGTTAGAATGGCACTTATAAATTTATTTATTATTTTATTATTCAATTTCATTTTTTTATTTTTCTAATTTTAAAGTATTTTTAGTTTGTTGATCTATCATTTCTTTTTCATTAATTTTAACATTATTTTTTTAATTTTACTCTTTTTCTTTTATTTCGCTTTTCACTAAACTTTCTGTGACACTCTCTTCTTAATTATCATTATCAGACTCAGTGATAGTGTCATAAGAACTTAACTAATTATCATTATATAGACTAAATAGATCATTATTTTGAGATTATAAACTTAATCTTAAGCGCTAGATTACCTCTAAATTTCTTTTAAATTGTTTCCTGTATTAAAAAATAAAATATCTTAATTTAATTACAAATTTAAAAAATGAATACTTAGTATTAGATTTTAGCTTTTTATTTGAGCGATTGTTCGATCTTTCTTAAAACATGGAAAAATTATGCTTTAGTATTATAAATTATTTATCAAATTGCTTATGAGTCCTAGGACACTAACTGGCTATGTGGCTGCTGTCTTTGCAATAATAGCAATCATTGTGAATGAATGATTTTCCTTTTTAAAATATAATTGAATCTTGTATCATTTTAAAGCGCTCAAAATCTTCTTTATTTTCTTTGAGAATTTCTATAAATTCATTTCTACTTATTTTGTACAGTGTTGATAAATTTACACTCCTGGCTGAAGCTTGTCTTTAAAGACCAGTAAAAAATGAAATATCTCCAAATATTTGGCCATCTCTCAAAGTTTATATTATGCTTATTTAACTTTGCTTCTATAATTATTATTGATAGATTTCAATAACTCCATCTTAAATGAAGTAAATTGAAGAGTCATCAATTTTATCTTCACTTATAATGATTTCATTAGGGTTTACTAAAATCTCCTTCATTATAAAAATTAATTTATTTAAAGTTGACTTAGTAAAGTTAGAGCTGAATAAGTTATAATTGCTGAGAATTTTAGAATTAATCTCAAGAGTGATTTCATCTCTTAGCTTATTAGATAGTTAAAATAATATTTTATCTTCTTGTAACTTGTCTCTATCTCTTTATTCTTAGGCAAGAAATGATAAATAATGCCTTACCCTGCTTTTAAGTTAAATGCTAACATTCTTCCTAATAAGATATCTTTTTTCATAATATTTTATTTTATTAAAATTTTTTAATTTCTTAAATACCTTTGAATTGTAACGAGATCATCATTTAGCTCTTTAGAGGATTTTTCTATTTCCTATAAAATAAATCCTATGTTGTTAATAGAATAGGCAAATACACAGCTGAATAATATCATGGCTATTGATATATAAATAGCTTCTATAGGATTAGTGGCAGAAATGTCTCCATACCCAACTAATAATTAAAAATTTCTAATAAATATTAAATTTTTTTATCAAACATACTTTTTAACAATGATTTGTTAAAGGGTTCAAACCAAATAATTTTTTTGACAATTAAAATTATAATTATTTAATTAACTAAAAATAAATAAATTTTATTCACTTATTTTTATTTAATTTCTCCCTCATTTAAACTTCATAAAAAATCAAAATACTCAACTAGTTTCATAAAATATGAAGTTTTTTTTAATAGGTTAGGAAGTATGATAAATAAATGAATCACATTTAAACCAATTAATGTAAATATAATAATAAATAAATTTTATTATAATTAATAACCTGTTGTCATTGTTGTTATTGACCAATAAATAGCATAGATATAATAGTCATACATTGAATTAGATTAAATCCCAATCTTATTGAGCCAGCTATTTTTATAGCTATTTACTTCTTAAATTCCAACAAAATACCATCCTATAGCAGCTTTTTAAATAAATTTTAATTTAAATGTAAGGTAAGGTAAGTAAACATTTTAAAAAATACCAATATGAGCAACTGTCATAACGCTTGCTAACTAATTGATTAGCTTACATATATGCTTCTAATTTTCTGTTAGGGTAAATATATAATTGAATCTCTATTTTTTGCTTGAAATTCCATTTGCTTTTAGAAAAATAAGTATACTAAATCCAAATAGAAACAGGTTTTATTGAAGATCATGAATTATGAATTGATCATAATTAATAATTTTAGAACCAAGAATAAACATGCTTATAAAATCAGTTAAACATCTTGATGAAAAGAAATACTATTTAGCAATCAGAATTCGTTTAATTATAATTGTATCTTTATCAAAAAAAGCTGTATTGAGATTAACAATGATGTCTATTAAGAAGAGAGTGAAGGCAGTGGAATTAAATTTCTGAATAAATTAAAACTAAAAATAATCCTAGTTAAAAAATATAAGCAAAGAATAAACATATAAAAAGAAATAAGTAAAAGCAACTTAAATCATATCCCAAATTACTCTAATTGTATTGCTTGGCATGAAAACAGGAAATACTTTAGCATATTTTAAAACAAAAAGAAAAACCTTTAAAAATTTATATCCTAAGTAGATTTTTCCTTTTTAGGGCTGAAAGTGAGATAAATCATTTACAGAATGAAATTCCTGGTCACTTAAATTATCAAACCTTCTATTTGAATGCCTTAGTTTAAGAAGAGAGATGAAAATTTTAACATTGTGTCGAATCCTCATTACTCTATTCATAGAAGAATTCAAAAGTCTACCTATTATATTTGTTGCTTTTTAAAAGTTCTACTTATAATTTATTGTGCTATTAAACTACTATTTTTATTAGTATTAGCTTTTTAGAGCATAATTCACCTTAGTACCAAGTTTTTTCTTGTCGTTTTCATAAAATATATCATCTTATATCAAAATTTGGCTGTTCATTTTCATTTGGCTATGATTAAAGTGTTTAGATTCAGATTAATTTTAAGATGATTAGTTTTTAGATTCACTTTTGATGATAGTATTTTTAGAAAAAAAATAATTTGTTTAAGCTTATTCATCATTCTTCCAGTTATTAGCATCTTTACAGTTACTCTAAGAAAAGTTCTCTTCAATTAAAATACCTTCTTATGATTCACATTATACGTTCTTGTTCATGTTGAGACAAATTTTTATTTATTATTCTTCTTCCATCAAATCATTTTTAGGTTATGCTTAATAACTTGAAGGATTTTTACCTAAATTATGCTAAACAGCGATTTATGCAGCTTCATCTTATTGATTTTTACAAAAAAATGAATTCCTTTCATGTATATCCTTATGTGATTCCTACTAAATATTGTTGAATCCTAGATTAAAACTACTACAAGAAATATCTTGATCTCCTTAATGCAATATTTGAGGTTAACAATGCTTGATTTCAAAGAGATATTTTGAGTTATTTATATCATGATCAGTTATTTCAACTATTTCGCTATCATTTTTCAAAAATGTAGCTGCTGATAGTTTGCCTAATGATTTATTTTTTGTTTGTATGTATTAATCCATTCAATCTTTAATTGTTATTATATACTCTTTACTAAAATTAATCAAATTATAACAACAAATTGATGAATAATAAATCAACTAATCACATAATCACAGTTATTACTAATATTTAATACTTTTCTTTTTTATGGATTAAGCAATAACTTAAATAATACACACTTTTTAATTCCTTTTTCAATTAAAAATTATGATTTATTTCTTTAATGGTCTTATATGTAGAATAAAAATTTATATTATTTAACTTGTAAGTAAAATTTTTGACATTTAAATCATTAGAGTATAGTTAATTTGTAGTCATAACTTTTAAAGAAGGACAGGACCATATTAAATTTAATCATTCATATTTATTTTTTTTAAATTTCTTGTATACTCAATAAAATTATTCTTTTCTCTATTTATTTATTTATTTATTTATTTATTTATAATAAATAATTTTTCATATTTAGATAATTAAAAATAACACTTAATTTCTTTGAATTAGAGCTAATTTCAGTATTTCCTTTTGTAATAGGGCATAATAAATTTGATTTTGGTAATCATTTTTCTAATATTTTTATTAATTAATAATTATTTATATAAATCAGCAAGGTTTTAATTTTAAATTAAAAAAAATAATTTTATTGTTTTTTAAAACTTTTTTAATATTTAAAAAAATAATTATCCAAAGTGTATAGCATGATCTGCCCTCCCATTTAATATAATTTTACCAAATTTGCTTTTTAAGTTTTAAGCTTGAAATTTTCAATGATAAATGCATATTTTCCATTTTAATATAGGTATTATTTTATTTATATCTGATAGAAAACGAAATATTGAACCTTACTCAAGCATTAAACATACATTTTCGCTAAATCACAATAATGAAGTATGATTTTTCTAAAACTTATTAAATTTATTTAAAAAGTGAAAAATAAATTAAAAGAAACAAAAAATTATTCCTACTAGTCTATCAACCACTGGCAATTATTTAGAAAAAGGAAAAATAAAATAAATAATTTTAATAATGAAATTAAAAATTTTAGCTCAAAGTTATATTAGGTGGTTAAATAAAAAAAATGAAAAAAAATGTTAATATTTAAAAAATATATATATTATTTACATAAACTTTTCGAACTAAAAATAACTTTTATGTCATCTATTTGGTAGATATAAATTATTAATAGGGTAAACAATTCCTTTTTTAATTTTGGTTCCATATGAAAGATAGGTGGGTTTGTATTAGTTAATATCATAATCTAGAGGAAGTAATTTTAATACATTAGAATTAGCTTAAAATAAAGAAACTTTAGTTAGTCCTATATTTTAGCGACGTTCTCTACTTGCCAATTTAACTTTTTTTTATCTTTTTTATTCTTGCTATGAATTTTTAAGTTTTTGCAATATTTTATCGAAGTTATAATCTGGATAAAACTTCTTAAAGCATTACATTTTATCAAAATAATCCATAGGATTTGATAAAAATTAAGAATCTAAATTCTAAAAGCTTCTACCAGTTGTTAATTAAAGAAGAAGGGGAATTTAAGAATTTTGAAGTATTTTAGAAAGTCTTTCTATTAACTGCAAATCATTATTCGTAATTTCTTTTCTGCTTAATTCATTTGGTTATTGAGTTTATAGCTTATTTTATGAACTCTCTTTAAAGCTATTTTTATTATAAGATAATCTGTTATTTTTTTAATGTGGTGAGCTGCTTTCCTTTCTATCTTTTATGGATAAATTTGATCCAAAATTTTTCACAGAATTATCTTAATTATAATAATTAGCATTATTTATATATTATGAAGAAGTAGTATTTTTGTTTTGCAAAAGCATAAAAGCAGTAATATTCTGAATCGATTAATCTAAAGAGCATCTTTTTTCTCTCTAGTTTTAATTTAAAATCTTTTAACTCTTTTAAAATGAATTTTTATGAGAGTGAGACTGTGGATTGTTACTAAAAGATTGTTTTTTATTACTTTCTGATTTAGAATTTTATTGAATTTAGCAATTTTCATGATTTGGAGTAGTCAAAACTTGATCCTCTTATAATTAACTGGAAATTAGTTAGGCCATTTATTTGGTTAGTTAGCTATGATTTGAACATCTTCTTATTTAATTTATTTATTAATCTGCTTATTGATTGTTGGAACAAATAGTGTTTTATTAATAGGATTTCTATTTATCAAATGTTTTAGAGATATTTAAATTAGAGCCTTCTTTTTCACTCTATAATTATTCTGGTTTTTTACTTTAAAAAGAATCAGTATCTTTTTTATAATACACTATATTTGATTCTTATTAACTCTTTTATCTGTTAAAAACACTAATAAATGAATCCTAGTAATTTGAATCTATGCAATCTGTTACATCTAAAGATTTTAATCTTGCTTGAGAATTAAAATTATTCATAATACTTTTACGAGCATCTTAGTTTTCATAAACTAGATTAGAATGGCATTTTGGTGATTAGTTTTCTTAGTTATTTTAACATTCTATTTCATCCTAGGTTGTTTAATAAGATTTTTCAGTTTTGAGCATACTTTTGGATGATTTATCTATTTTCTCTTTCTCTTGCGTTTTTAAGCTTTTCATTTAATTTGAATCCTTATCTTCAGAATTATTAGGAATCTAACTTTGTGAATCTTCATCTTCTTCATCATTCTCATACTAAGCCATTGAGTCGCAGGAGCTTGAAACATTTTCTTCAAGCAGGAATAAGCTTTCCCCAATTTAAGTTTATAAATTTTATTTTAAGCGCTGTACTATTTCTTAATTTTGCTTTAAGTTTTTCCTTGAATAAAGATTGTTAAAAAATTTAATATATATTTAAAAAAATTTACTTCGTATTTTATTTAGTCTTATTGTAAACCTTTTCATTCTTAGATCTTTCTTAAAATATTGAGAAATTATGTTTTAAGATGATGAATTGTTTATCAAATGATTTATGAGTTCTAGGACACTAATTAGCTAAGTGACTACTTTCTTTACAATAATAGCATTCATTATGGATTATTGATTTTTCTTTTTAAAAGATGATTTAGTTCTCCATCATTTTAAATCGCTCAAAATCTTCTTTGTTTTCTTTGAGAATCTCTATAAAGTCATCTCTCTTTATTTTATATAGTGTAGATAAATTAACACTTCTAGCTGAAGATTATCTTTAGAGGCCTGAAAAAAATGAAATATCACCAAATAATTAACCATCTCTTAACATTTTTATGACACAAATTTAGCCTTACTTTTATATTTATTGCTAATAAATCTCAATAATCCCATTTTAAATAAAATAAATTGATTAATCATCAAATTGATCTTCTCTGAATATGATTTCATTTGGATTTACTAAAATTTCTTTCATTATAAATATCAGTTTATTTAAAGTGGGTTTGGAAAAATTAGTGCTAAATAAATTATAATTATTCAGAATTTTAGTATTAATCTCTAGGGTGATTTCATCTCTCAACTTGTTCGAAAGCTCACTTAGTATTTTGTCTTCTTATAGCTTATCTCTGTCTTTTTATTCTTATGCAAAAAAATTTAAATAATGTCTCACTCTACTTTTCAATTAGATGCTAACATTTTTCCTGATTAGATACCTAATTGATTAATTAATTAATAGCATTGATTTAACCTAGATTTTATAAGATATTTTTATTTACCTTTAAATAGTAGAAAGATCATCATTCAGTTGTTTTGAGCATTTTTCAATTTCTTACAAAATAAATCCTATATTATTAATCGAATAAGCGAATACACAACTAAACAAAATCATAGTAATAGAAATATAAAGAGCTTCGGTAGAGTTTGTGGCAGTAATATCTCCATATCCAACTAATTTGTAAAATATAATTTTAAGTAAAGTAATTATTTAAATTTAAATAAAAATGTCTAAAATTACACAAAAAATTAATGAACTTTTTATTTAGTATTTTTATTTTTTTTTTCCTAATTTATTTGCTTATTAAATTTATTTTTTCTGATTAAATTGCTTGTTATTTGAATTAAATTTCTTAGATGCTTTTGAAAAAGTCCACAAATATCTAACTATTATAATATAAAAACCTTTTTAAATATTTTTTTCCATTCTTTAAATTTTATATTTTTTACAGATGTGTTCTAAATAAACACTTTTTATTCTAATTTTGTATTTATTGTGAGATTAAATTTTCTATTTGATTCAAATTATAAGATTATTTTTAAAGAATACAAGTGTTTCTATTCACTAGTTAAGGCTTTTTTAAAATTGTTTTGAATTTTTTAACTAATTATTTTGAATAAAATCTTTTTTAAATGAATTTTCTTTTTATTTTTAGATTAAATGTGTAATTTAAATTAATATTAATGTGTTTAGTAAAAAACCAAAGTTTAATTATATTCAATATTGAAATATTAAAAATTTTGGTTAATTACCTGTTGTCATGGTTGTTATAGACCAATAGATTGCATATATATATTATTCATGCAAAGAAATAGATTGTATACCAACTTTGTCTAGCCAATTAATTTAATTTTTGTTTGCCTCTTATTTTCCGACAAAATACCAGCCTATTGCAGCTTTTAAGTTTATTCTAATAGTAAAGGTATAATAATTTTAATAAAAAATGTACCTAAGTGAGCCACTGTTAATACAGTCGATAGCTAGTTTATGAGTTTACAGATGTGCTTCTAACTCTCATTTAAGGTGAATATATAATCGAATCGCTTTTTCTTACTGGAAACTCCATTTGCTTTCAGAAAAATTAGTAGATTTAATCCAAAAATAGACACATTTTGATTAAGATCATATTGTATCAATTAATTGGAATACATAATTTTAGAGCCAAGCATAAACATACTTAAAAAATCTGTTACAAATACTGATGAAAAAAAATATTTCCTAACAATAAGCACCCGCTTTGTGATAATAATGTCTTTGTCATAAAAAGATGTATTAAGGCTAACTAAAATATCTACTAAGAAGAGAGTGAAAGCAGCAAGATTAAATTTATTCATAAATTCAGGATCAAAGCTATTCGAATCAAAAAATATAAGTAAAGAGTACACATAAAGAAAGAAGTATATAATAGCAACTTAAATCACATCCCAAATCACTCTTAATGTATTGCTTGGCATAAAGGTAGGGAAATACTTGGCAAACTTTAAAATATAGAGCAAAATCCTAAAAATTGCATAACTCTAATGAGATTTGCCTTTTTACTGATGAAAATAAGATAAGTCATTTATAGCAACAAATTCCTAGCGACTTAAACTTTGTATTCTTCTATTTTAGTGTCTAAGTCTAAGAAGGGCTATAAAATTATTTACATATTGCCTAATTCTCATAACTCTATTCATAGAAGAATTTAATAGTCTACTTACTATTTTAGCAGCTTTTTGTAAGTTCTACTTATAAGCTGAAGAGCTAATTAATTCTTATTGCAATTAGTATTAGCTTTTCAAAGCATAATTCACCTTTGTTCCGAGTTTCTTGAAATCTTTTTCATAGAATATATCATCTTAAATCAAAATATGGCTATTTATTTTCTATCTAGTACTCTAATTGATTCTTTTTAATTGACAATCATCTAAAGAAACCTTATTTTATGTTTCGCTTTTTATAATAGTATTTTTAGATAAGAAATAATTCGATTAGACTTATTCATTGAAGTGTTAGTTAATACCATCTATAGTATTACTCTTCCGCTCTCCTTCTTGAGCTATTTTTTCATAATGGACCTATATTTCATCATTTCCATTCTTATGTAGATTTCTTTTTATATCTTGTTCTTAAGCTTATTATATTTTTGGTTATGATTGAGAGATTTTTTAGTTTTGATTTAAATAATGGTTGAAGGATATTTAAATGTTTTCTTCCTTAGGTGACTTACAAAGAGATTGATTTGTTGCGTTTATGTCCTTCTACGATTCCTATAAAAAGTCATTAAGACATACTTAAACACTGCTAAAGGATATATCTTAGTCACCTTGATGTATTTTTAAAGGTTGACAATTCCTTATTTCGAAAAGGCACTTTGAATTACTCTTGTCTTCCTACGCATCATCTATTTCTTATATGGCTCTCTAATCTTCTAAAGTTGCCTAATTAAAAAATATGGATAGCTTTTTACGTTTTGGCTAATTTTAAACTTCTATTTTCTAATCCATATTCTTTTTTACTACTATTTAATTTGTTAACTAATTTTTTATAAGAAAATCAATAAATTAAAGCAGAAAATAATCATAACTTTGTTATTTACTACAAACGTTATTAATTTGTATTACTAGGCAATTATTACAAATTAATATACTAATTAATGATGAAATTGTCTTGTATTTGATTTTTGTTGCCTTATTTACTTTTTTATTGAAAGGAAGAGATCAATTAACTTTAATTATAAATTTAAAACTAGGCAAATTTGATTCAATTAAGAAACATTTATTTTTATTATATATTTTCGATTGAATTATGATATTATTTCAACTATGAAAAAAAAATATTGGATAGTTTAAGAATTAATGCTTAATAAATTACAAAAATATAAGAAAATTAATATTATTTTTTAAATTTATTTTTAGTTAAATTTTAAAAATTGATAAAATATTTACTTTGAATTTTTTATTTAATAAAATAAATTTATTTATAAATTTTAAAAACAAACTAAATAATATAGGACCCATTTTTCTATTTATTATAATATAATTTATATAAATACATAGTTATTTTTATTTTACCATTACTTGCAAGTTGATATTAAAAACTTATCATTATTTTAATTAGTTGCTTTTAATTATTTCAATACTGAATATAAATCAGAATATATATTATTTTTGGTTGATAATAAATATGGTATTATTAAAGCTCCTGCTTTTATTATCGGCATTCAATATAACTCACTCCTATATGTATTATAAACTATCTCCTTTTCCCCAAAATAAGGTAAATAATAATTATAATCAAATTAAAGTAAATTTTTAAAATATGTGACCAATAAAACATTCTATATTTCAAATACTGCTTAATCAAATAAAAAATGTAATTTATTTACAGAATAACAATTATATATTATGATTTTATCCTTTCATTCAGCTGAGAATTTGAAGTTACCATAGAATTAACTGTATGACTAGTAGTATTTTTCTGAGAGCATTTTTAATTTACCTTTAATGCTACTTGTTTTATTTATTAATATATAAGATCTCTTTCTAAGTTATGGCTATTTGCAGAAATTTATTTAGTAAGTAGAAAATAAATAAATTTTTTTGTAAAATGTTTAATTTTTTTTGAAAAATCAAATAAAATTAATTTTTTATAATTTTACCAGAATTTACTTTTTAAGTTTTATGCTTGAAATTTTCAAAGATAAATGCATATTTTCCATTTTAACACAGGTTTTAATTTATTTATATCTAACAAGAAAACAAAATATTAAACCTTACTCAAGAATTAAACATAAATTTTCGCTAAATCACTTTGCAGTATGATTTTTCTAAGACTTATTAAATTTTTTTAAAAAGTGAAAAATGAATTAAAAAAAATAAAAAATTACTCCTATTAGTCTTTAATTAGACATTCATTTAGAAAAAGGTAAAATAGAAAAAATAATATTAATAATAAAATTAAAAATTTTAGTTCCAAATTATATTAGGTAGGTAAATAAAAAAAACATTAAATGAAAAAAAAACGTTAATATTTTTTAAAATATTTAAATGATTTACATACACTATTCGAACTAAAAATAACTTTTATGTCATCTATTATGTAGACAAAAATTATTAACAGGGTAAATAATTCCTTTTTTAATTTTGGTTCCGTATGAAAGATAAGTGGGTTTGTATTAGTTAATATCATAATCTTGAGGAATCAATTTAATTACATTAGAATTAGCTTAAAATATAGAAAATTTAGTTAGTCCTATATTTTAGCGACGTTCTTTAGTTGCCAATTTAACTTTTTTTAATCTTTTTTATTCTTGCTATGAACTTTTTAGTTTTTGCAATATTTTATCGTAGTTCTAATCTGGATAAAACTTCTTAAAGGATTACATTTTATCAAACTAATCCATAGGATTTGATAAAAATTAGGAATCTAAATTCTAAAAGCTTTTACCTGTTGTTAATTAAAGAAGAAGGGGAATTTAAGAAATTTGAAGCATTTTAGAAAGTCTTTCAATCAACTGCAATTCATTTTTCAAATTTTCTTTTGGGTTAAATTCATTTGGTTATTGAGTTTATAGTTTATTTTATGAATTCTCTTTAAAACTATTTTTATTATAAGATAATCTATTATTTTTTTAATTTGCTGAGCTGTTTTCTTTTCTATCTATCAAGGATATATTTGATCCAAAATTTTTGGCAGAACTATCTTAATTATAATAATTAATATTATTTATTTACTATGAAGAAATATTTTTATTTTGCAAAAGCATCAAAGCAGTAATATTCTGAATTGACTGATCTAAAGAGCATCTTTGTTCTCTCTGGCTTTAATTTAAAATCTTTTAGCTCTTTTAAAATGAATTTTTATGAGAGTGAGACTGTGCATTGTAGCTAAACGATTTTTTTTTATTACTTTCTAATCTAGAACTTTATAGAATTTAGCAATTTTCATTATTAGGAGTCAAAATTTGTTCTTCTTAAAATTAACTGGAAATTTGTTTAATCGATTATTTGGTTAGTTAGCTATGATTTGAACATTTTTTTATTTAGTTTATTTATTAATCTGCTTATGAATTGCTGGAACAAATTGTGTTTTATTAATGAGATTTCTATTTATCAAAAGTTTTAGAGATATTTAAATTAGAACCCTCTTTTTCAGTCTGTTATTGTTCTTGCTTTTTAGTTTAAAATGAATCAGTATCTTTTTTATAATACACTACATTTGATTCTTGTTAACTCTTTTATCTGTTAAAAATATTAATTAATGAGTCTTAGTAATTTGAATCTATGCTATCTGTTGCATCTAAAGATTTCAATCTTGCTTAAGAGCTAAAAGTGTTCGAAATACTTTTATGAGCATCTTAGTTTTCATAAACTAGATTGGAATGGCATCTCTATATTTAGTTTTCTTAGTTAATTTAGCCCTCTATTTCATCATAGGTTGCTTAATAAGATTTTTCAGTTTTTAGCATGCTTTTCGATGACTTATCTTATCTCTCTTTCTCTTGTACTTTTAAGCTTTTCATTTAATTTGAATCCTTGTCTTCAGAATTATTAGGAAACTGACTTTGTGTATCTTCATCTTCTTCGTCATTTTCGTACTAAGTCATTGAGTCGCAGGAGCTTAAAAAATTTTCTTCGAGCA
The DNA here is from genome assembly GCA_000231845.2 of Tetrahymena malaccensis 436. NCBI lineage: Eukaryota > Ciliophora > Oligohymenophorea > Hymenostomatida > Tetrahymenidae > Tetrahymena > Tetrahymena malaccensis. The sequence goes on along the minus strand of JH720114.1, from coordinate 92,122 downwards.
GGAAAAAGCTTTCTCCAATTTAAGTTTATAAATTTTATTTTAAACGCTGTACTATTTCTTAATTTTGCTTAAAGTTTTTTCTTAAATAAAGATAGGTTAAAAAATAATTTAAAATATTTTTAAAAATATACTTTGTATTTTATTTAGTCTTATTGTAAACTTTTTCTTATTTATATCTTTCTTAAAACATTGAGAAATTATGCTTTAAGATGATAAATTGTTTATCAAATAATTTATGCGTTCTAGGGCACTAATTAGCAATGTGGCTACTATCTTTACAATAATAGCATTCATTGTGGATTATTGATTTTTCTTTTTAAAAGATTATTTAGTTCTCCATCATTTTAAAGCGCTCAAAATCCTCTTTGTTTTCTTTGAGAATCGCTACGAAATCATCTCTCTTTATTTTATATAATGTAGATAAATTAACGCTTCTAGCTGAAGATTATCTTTAGAGGCCTGAAAAAAATGAAATATCGCCAAATAATTAACCACCTGTTAAAATTTTTATGATACTAATTTAGCCTTACTTTTATATTTATTGCTAATAAATCTCAATAATCCCATTTTAAATAAAGTAAATCGATTAATCATCAAATTGATCTTCACTAAATATTATTTCATTTGGATTTACTAAAATTTCTTTCATAATAAATATTAATTTATTTAAAGTGGGTTTGGAAAAATTAGAGCTAAATAAATTATAATTATTCAGAATTTTAGTGTTGATCTCAAGAGTGATTTCATCCCTCAACTTGTTCGAAAGCTCACTTAGTATTTTGTCTTCTTACAGTTTATCTCTGTCTTTTTATTCCTATGCTAAAAAAGTTAAATAATGTCTCACTCTACTTTTCAGTTAAATGCTAACATTTTTCCTGATTAGATACCTAATTCATTATAAAATCGATTTAACCTTTACTAGATATTTTTAATTACCTTTAAATAGTAGAAAGATCATCATTTAGTTATTTTGAACATTTTTCAATTTCTTACAAAATAAATCCTATATTATTAATTGAATAAGCAAATACACAACTAAACAAAATCATAGTAATAGAAATATAAAGAGCTTCCACAGAATTTGTAGCAGAAATATCTCCATATCCAACTAATAATTAAAATGTAAATTTAAGGAAAGTAATTGGTTAAATTTAAATAAAAATGTCAAAATTTACAAAAATTTAGTGAAATTATTATTTAATATTTCTATTTTTTTCTATAACAGATTTAATTATTAAATTTATTTTTTATGAATATTATGCTTGTTATTAATATAAAAATGTTTAGATACTTTTTAAAAAGTCCATAAATATCTAACTATTTAAACGATAAAAACCTATTTATTTTTTTACATTCTCTAATTAAATTTTACATTTTTTACAAATAACTAACCTTTCTCAAATAATACTTTTTATTTTGGTTTTTGTATTTATTTTGAGATACAATTTTCTTATTTCTTTCTAATTCTAGCTTTATTAAAAAATTCAAATTTTTTTAAAATTGTTTTAAATTATTTTGAATAAAATATTTTTTAAATATTTTTAAAAATGGGGGTTCTACTTATTTTTAGATTAAATGATCTAATTTAAATTTATCTGGTGGTTAGTTTTAAGCCAAAGTTTAATTATATTCACTATTTAAATATTAAATAATGCGGTTAATCACCTGTTGTCATGGTTGTTATTGACCAATAGATTGCATAGATATATTAGTCGTGTAATGAATAAGATTGTATACCAATTTTATCTAGCCAATTAATTTAATTTTTGTTTGCTTCTTATATTCCAACGAAATACCAACCTATTGCAGCTTTTAAGTTTATTTGAATAGTAAGGGCATAATAATTTTAATAAAAAATGTACCTAAGTGAGCAACTGTTATTACAGTTGATAGTTAGTTTATGAGTTTGCATATATGCTTTTAACTCTCAGTTAAGGTGAATATATAATCGAATCGCTTTTTCTTACTGGAAACTCCATTTGCTTTTAGAAAAATTAGTACATTTAATCCAAAAATAGACATACTTTGATTAAGATCATATTTTATCAATTAATTCGAATATATTATTTTAGAGCCAAGCATAAACATACTTAAAAAATCTGTAACAAATACTGATGAAAAAAAATATTTCTTAGCAATAAGCATCCGCTTTGTGATAATAATGTCTTTGTCATAAAATGCTGTGTTAAGGCTAACTAAAATATCAACTAAGAAGAGACTTAAAACAGCAAAGTTAAATTTCTTCATAAATTCAGGATCAAAATAATTCGAATCAAAAAATATAAGTAAAGAGTACACATAAAGGAAGATGTATATAATGGTAACTTAAATCACATCCCAAATTACTCTAATTGTATTGCTTGGCATGAAGGTAGGGAAATACTTTGCAAAATTTAAAATATAGAGTAAAATCCTAAAAATTGCATAACTTTAATGAGATTTGCCTTTTTACTGATGAAAATAAGATAAATCATTTAGAGAAAGAAATTCCTATCGACTTAAACTTTCTATTTTTCTATTTTAGTGTCTAATTTTAAGTAGGCTAATAAAATTATTTACATACTGCCTTATCCTCATAACTCTATTCATAGAAGAATTTAATAGTCTACTTACTATTTTAGCTGCTTTTTGTAAGTTCTACTTATAAGCTGTAGTGCTATTAAATTCCTATTGCAATTAGTATTAGCTTTTCAAAACATAATTCACCTTGGTTCCAAGTTTCTTGAGATCTTTTTCGTAGAATATATCATCTTAAATCAAAATATGGCTATTTATTTTCTATCTAGTACTCTAATTGATTCTTCTAAAGTGACAATCATCTAAAGAAGCCTTATTTTATGATTCGCTTTTTATAATAGTATTTTTAGATAAGAAGTAATTCGATTATGCTTATTCATCGAAGTTTTAGTTATTAGCAACTATAGTATTACACTTCTGCTCTCCTTCTTGAGCTATTTTTACATAATTCAGTTCAGTTATTTCGTCATTTCCATTCTTATGTAGAATTTCTTTTATATCGTGTTCTTAAGTTTATTAGATTTTAGGTTAAGAATGAGAGTTTTTTGAGTTTTGATTTAAATAATGGTTAAAGGATATTTAAATTGTTTCTTCCTTTGGTGACTTACAAAAGGATTGATTTGTTGTGTTTATATCTTTCTGCGACCCCTATAAAATGTCATTAATACATACTTAAACGCTACTAAAGGATATATCTTAATCACCTTGATGTATTTTTAAAGGTTAGCAATTCCTTATTTAAAAAAGGCATTTTGAATTACTCTAGTCATCCTATGAATCATCTATTTCCTATATGGTTCTCTAATCTTCTAGTGTGGCCTATTTAAAAAATATGGATAGCTTTTTATTTTTTAATTAATTTTAAACTTCTAGTTTCTAATCCATATTCTTTTATATTACTTTTTAATTTGTAAACTAATTTTTTTTTTGAGAAAATCAATAATTTAAAGCTTATTTATAATAATCAGAACTTAGTTAGTTATTACAATCGTTATTAATTTTTACTATTAGGCAATTATTACAAATAGGTGTATTATTTAATGATGAAATTGTCTTGTGTTTTATTGCCTTCTTTGCTTTTTTTATATTGAATTAAGGGATAAAAAATATATAAATTTAATAAAAAATTTTAGACAATTAGGAAGCTTTTTTTTTTGCATATTTTCTATTGTATTATGGCATTAATTATGCTCTGAAAAAAATACATTAAACAATTTCAGACTCAATGTTCAGTAAACTACAAAAATATAAGAAAATTTATATTATTTTTAATTTTTACTCATTTTTTTATTTTATATTAATTTTATAAGTTATTAAAATATTTACTTTGAACTCTTTATTTATGAAAATAAATTTATTTGTAAATATATTAAAAACTAAATAATATTTAATGATTAACAAGATTTTTACAAATTCATTCAAAATGCAAAAAAAAGAAATTTTAAGGTGTAATAAATTGTTAAAACAATAAAAACAAAACAAGCATCAGAATAATAATGTGATTGTTAATATTATTTTTATAATCAGTTATTTACTAAATTAAAATAATTAATAGGGTAAATATTTATTTTTTACATTTTGGTTCCATAAGATAAAAAAGTTGGTTTATATTGATTAATATCAAATTCTTTTAATTTAGATTTTATTGCGCTAGTATTTTGCTACTTAATTGAAGCTTTTGGAGTAAATCCCATATTTTAATGATGTTCTTTTGTGCTTGGCTTGGCTTTTTTGTTTTTCTTTTATTCTTGTTGAATGATTTTGAGTCTACGAATAACTCTATCGAAATTATAGTCAGTGTAATATTTCTTAAAGCATTACATTTTGTCAAAGTAATCCATAGTGTTTTATACACATAAATTATCTGCACTTTGTAAATTTTTGCCATTTGTAAGCTGCAAAAGAAGAGGAAGTTGTGAATTTTAGAGAATCTTTGAGAGTCTATCAATTATTTACAAATCTTCATTCTAAAGATATTTCTAGCTTAACTAGTTGTATTAATCAGATTTTAATTTATTTTCAGATTTCTACTTAGTTAGATTGTTGCTGGATGATCCATTGTTTTTTTATGTGAGAATACTAGATATTTATTCATTTTAATCATTAACCTCGATACTAGAATTATAATTTTTAATTGATTTATCTTAATTGAAATAGTTAGCACTATTTTACTATTAAGATGAAATATTTTTGCCTTATAAAAGCAATAATGTAGCAATATTTGAAAATGATATCTCCACAGAATTTCTTTTATCTAAATTATTTTAATTAGCAAGCATTTAACTCTTCTAAAAAGAATTTCCTTTTGAGTTAGATCCTGTTTTACTGCTAGAAGAATTTTTTTTATTATTTTCTAATTTAATGCTCTGCTAAAATTAGTTATTATCTATATAATTGTCTTATGAGATATTATTAAAACTTTTGAAAATTTGATTTTTTTACTAGTCTCCTTATTAAAAGTTAGCTTAAAGTTGGCTTGGTTTCTGTTTGTCAAAAACTCGAGAGTTGTTTTAATTAGATTTTTCTTTTTCACTTTGTGCTATTTATTTTTATTGTTGTTGTTTTTCTGGCCTGTTATATTAATAAGTGTCTATTTCTTCTCTAAATTAGACTTTATTTTGTTCTTGGGAAATTTTTTATTAGTTGGAAATATTCTTTTGAGATTCTTAATTAATAGAATCAATACTATCTGTTACTTCAAAAGACTTGAACATTGCCTGAGAATTAAAATATTTTGAAGCCATTTTATTTGGATCTTAATTTTCATAAACCAGGTTAGAATAAAATCTCTGTATTTAATTTTCTTGACTAACTTACAGTTCTGTTTCATCTGCATTTGATCGATATGATTTATCAGTTTTAAGTATTATGCTTTTACTTGTTTTATCTATTTTTTCTTTTTCTAAATTAGTAATGCTTTTTTTTATGCTTTGATTTTCTTCTTCAATTTAACTTTCTGTATAGCTTTCATCGTTATTATCATCTTCGTTATTAGAGTTATGTGTCACAGTGTCATACATACTTGACTCATTTTTATCACATTCTAGAAAGCTTTATCCGCTTGAAAATTAGGAATTTTTTTAGAAATCTTTAATAACTTCTAAATTTCTTTTAAACTGTTTTCTATATTAAATTTGTGGTTAAATTAAAATGATAAATTTAAATTAAAAATACTTCGCATTGTATTTTAATTTTTAGCTTATCTTTTCTTGTTTCACTCTTTATTAAAACATTGAAAAATTATGCTTTAAAATTAAAAATTATTTATCGAATAACTTATGGGTCCTAGGGCATTAATTTGCTATGTGATTGCTGTCTTTGCAAAAGTAGCAACTGTTATTTATTATTGATTTCTCCCTCTAAAATATCATTTGATCTTACATCTACTTAAAGTGCTCAAAGTCTTCTTTGTTTTCTTTAAGTATCTCTAAAAACTCATCTCTAGTTATTTTATAAAGCGTAGATAAATTGACACTTCTGGCTGAAGCATTTCTCTAAAGGCCAGTAAAAAATGAAATATCGCCAAATATTTGACCGTCTCTCAAAGTCTGTATAACAGCTATTTAGCCAAGTTTTTAAATTTATTGTTAATAAATCTCAATAATTCCGTTTTAAATGAAGTAAATTGAAGAGTCATCACATTGGTTTTCATTAATTATAATTTCGTTCGGATTTACTAAAACTTCTTTCATCACAAATATTAATTTGTTTAATGTTTACTTTGAAAAGTTAGAATTAAATAAATGATAATTGTTGAGTATCTTAGAATTAATCTCAAGTGTAATCTCATCCCTCAGTTTATGAGAAAGATCGCATAGAATTTTATCTTCTTATAATTTATCTCTGTCTTTTTATTCCTATGATAAAAAGGATAAGTAATGTCTCACTCTGCTTTTTAGTTAAATGCTAACATTTTTCCTAATAAGATATCTATTTTTACAAATTTAAATGTAATGCCTAAATATTTCTTTAGCTAATGAATACCTTTAGATAGTTGTTAGATCGTCATTGAGCTACTTTGACGATTTCTCAATTTCCTACAAAATAAATCCTATATTGTTTATAGAATAAGCAAAGACACAACTAAATAAAATCATAACAATAGATATGTAAAGAGCTTCATTAGAATTAGAAGCAGAAATATCTCCATAACCAACTAAATATAATAAAAATATCACATTATAATTTTAATTATTGTTCATAAAACAGAGAATTAATAAAATTTTATTTTTTTATTTATCAAAATGAAAAAAAAAATAAAATAATTTTTGATGATATTCAATCAAGTTAAATGTTTAATTTTCGAATCTTTGCTCTTATTACATTAATTTTCATAATTAAAATAAAATAAACCTGTTGTCATTGTTGTTATTGCCCAATATATTGCGTAAACATATTAACCTTAAACTGAGATAGACCTGATTCCAATCTTTTCTAGCCAATTTGCTTCGTTTTGTTTTGCTTCTTACACTCCAACGAAATACCATCCGAGTGCGGCTTATAAAATAAATAAATAAATAAATAAATAAATAAATAAATTATTTAATTAATTAATTAAATTTTTACCAACGTGTGCAACAGTGATCACAGTAGCAAGCTAATTTATGAGTTTACTAACATGCTTTTGATTTTCAGTTAAAGTAAAAACATAATCAAACCTCTTTTTCTTGCTAGAGATTCCATTTGCTTTCAAAAATATAAGCATGTTTAACCCAAATGTAAATTCGCTTATATTTACATTATATAATATGAATTTGCTTGAAGAAATAATTTTAGAACCAAGAATAAACATGCTAATAAAATCTGTAATAAACATTGAAGATAAAAAGTATTTTCTTGCTATAAGAATACGCTTTGTAATAATTGTATCTTTGTCATAAAAAGCTGTGTTAAGACTAACTAAGATGTCAATAACAAAGATTGTGAAAGCCAAAAAATTAAATCTCTAAATAATTTTAGAGTCAAAATAATTCTCATCAAAAAATATAAGCAGAGAGTAGACGTATAAAAATATATAAGTAAATGCTAATACAGACAAGTCCCAAATTACTCTAATCATATTGCTTGGCATAAAAGTAGGAATAATCTTAGCAAATTTTAATAAACAAACCAAAATCTTCAAAACTTGATAACTTTAATGATTTTGTCTCTTTTATGAATAAAAATGAGACAAATCTTGAACAGAAAGAAATTCCTATTCACTTAGATCTTCTAAATTTCTATTCGAATGTCTTAGCTTTAAAAAAGTAATAAAACTTTTTACATCTTATCTGATTCTACTAACTCTATTAATTGAAGAACTAAACAAAAATCTTATTATGCTTGCTGCTTTTTGTAAGTTCTACTTATACATAGAATTATTGAATGTATGTTATATTTTATATTAACTTTTCAAAGCAAGCTCTACCTTCGTGCCTAACTTCTTGTCATCCTTTTCGTAGAAAATATCATCTTATATCAAAATATGGCTATATAATTTAAAGCGACTATTATTGATACTATTACATTGAGTATCATTACTTGAAGGCTGCATTTTAGATTAACTTTTTATTATAATGTGTTAGGAAAGGAAGTGATAAAATTTTATTTACATATTAACATTTAAATTTTTAGCGCCTTAGTTGTTATCTTTAAAAGACCTTTCATATTCTTTCTCTTCTTCCTAAAGCCCTAATTTTATATTATTATTTATTTTTAGAGTTATATCCTTTATCTATTGCTCTTAAATTTCATCATTTTTAGATTAAGCTTGATAATTTGTTGAAATATTGCTAAATTTATGCTTTGACTTAGTTTAATCAACCTCTTCTTATAAAATCCTTGAAAAAGTGGGATTAAAACTAGCATCTTTTACAGGTTGACATTATAAATTGTTCATTCCAATCTAAAAAGTGCTTAATGATGTGTCTTCATCTCCTCGATGCAATTGATGTGGTTAGCAATACTTAATTTCGAAGTGGTATTTTGAGTCGTCTCTAAAATCTGATATGTCATTTATTAACTAAGATTTTCCTACATCCATTACTTCCTATTCGAGCGATAGTCTTTTTCCATAATATTTATTTTTGTTTTCTAATTATTAATCCATGTTGGCTTTAATTTTTTAATTACTTTAAATAGATGAAATTTTATTATTAATTAATTGAATGAATTTACATCAATTTTTACTATATTTTTATTGAATTAACTTCAACTCTCTTCTAATTAATCTACTTTTTTTAACTATATTTTTAAATAGCTTCTCTCTGTGTTAAAGTTTTCTTTTTAATTTTAATATAAAAAAATTAAATCTTCCACTTTATTCTTTTAAATATTAGGAGTTAATTTCGAAAATAACTAAAAACATTAATTCTTTATTGTCTTTTACTGCATCAATAAGTAAATGATAATAAAAAAATATTTTTTTCAAATTTTTTCTCAATTTAAATTTTTTAAACTCTACACCAAATACAAGTAATAAACAAATTAATCAATCAATCTCTAAATTAAAATATTTTTTTAATAATTTTATAATATAATGAAATTTCTTCTAAACATTTTACTAAAAATATATTTTACAGATACCATTGTCTTCCTTTGTAATTAAAAATAAATTTTTTCTCTACGAAGATATTGAAAAAAATGAAGTTGTTGAATAGTAAATATTGTCGTTCAAAATTATGCAGTCAAAAAAATAACAATAATTAATTATTCATTTAATTCAAAAATAAAAAAACCAATTTTCAAATTTTTCATTCTTAATTTAGATTAAATTAATTACTGCTCATTAATAATAGGCAAATTTTAGTTAAAATCCAAAATAAAATTATTTTTAATTATTCTAATTAAAAATTAAGAATTAATCAAATAATAGTAATAAATAATAATTAGTGTAATTTAAAAGATATTTATTTTGAAAATATATTAAAAAATCAAAAATTTTTAGATATCTAAAATAGTTAAATTTATTTGAAAATTAAAAAATGCAATAAAAACAAGCTGTATAAATATTAAAAAATATTGTGAATAACATTTGTTGCAAGTTTTTGAAAAACATCAGATTATTTTATTTTTAAAAATAAATAATATTCAATCAATTATTTTAGATAAAATAATTATTAATAGGATAAATATTTGCTTTTTTCATTCTTGTTCCATAAGAAAGATAAGTTGGTTTGTATAGGTTGATGTCATAATCTTAAGGAATAAATCTAATTAAATTAGAATTAGCTTAAAATATAGAAAATTTAGTTAGTCCAATAACTTAACGACGTTCTTTAGTAGCTAATTTTAATTTTTTAAGTCTCTTTTATTCCTACTTACAGCTTTTAAGTTTTTATAATACCTTATCAAAATTATAATCAGGATAAAACTTCTTAAAGCATTGCATTTTATCAAACTAATCCATAGGATTTGTTAAAAATTAAGAGTCTAAATGTTGAAAGCTCTTTCCAGTTGTTAGTTAAAGGAGAAGTGGAATTTAAGAGTTTTAAAGTATTTTAGAAAGTCTGTCAATAATTTAGTCATTATTCAAAGTCTATTATTTATTTAATTCGATTGGCTTCTAAGTTTGAATTTTACTTTAAGAGTTTTCTTTTTGATTACTTCTATTCTGAGAAAACCTACTGCTGTTATTTTTAGAACTTTAGCTTTATTCTTAGCGTTCTTTTATTGTAAAACTTGAACCAATGTTTATATTTTAGTTTTATTGATAGCAATAACTTTGGCTGTTTATTTATTGTGAAGAGATATTTTTATTTTGCAAAAGCATCAAAGCAGCAATATTCTAAATTGACTAATCTATAGAATATCTAGATTCTCTCTAGCTTTAATTAAGCAGTTTTTAACTTTTTGAAAAAGAATTTTTATGAGAGTTGCTTGAATGATAGATAACAGATGCTTTTTTATTACTTTCAGACTTAAAACTCTTTTAAACTTGGTTACTTTCTTGATGGAAATTCTAAAATTAATCTTCCTAAAATTAATTAGAAATGAAATTAGCAGATTTTTTACTTCTTTTTTTAATTTAATTTTTTTATTGATCAGCTAATTAAATGTTAGTTGAACTCATACTATTTTAATGAGATCTCTACTATTCTTATATTTTTGCATTATTTAAATCTGAGCCTTCTTTTTCCTTCTAATAAATCAAAGACTATTGTTACATTTCAGTTTTATATTAGGCATCTTTTTTGGAAAGGAGTGCATTTGATTCTTACTAACTTTTTTGTCTTTTCAAAGTTTTTTTTGAAGATTCTTCTTAATTAATTGAATCTACACTATCTGTAGCATCAGATGATTTGATCCTTTATTAAGAGTCATTGTTGCTTTAAATAGCTTTTTGTATATCTTAATTTTCATAAACAAAATTAGAATGACATTTCTAAATTTAATTTTCTTAATTGACTTATTATATATCTGTTTCTTCATTACTTGTTTAGTATGATTTTTCAGATTTCAGAATATTCTTAGATGATTTGTCTATTCTCTCCTTTTCTTATCCTTAGATATTTTTCTTTTAATTTTTATCTTTTTCTAAAGAATTATCAGGAGTATCGCTTTATGTATTATCATCTTCTTCTTCGTCATATTCACTCTATGAGATTGAGTCATTTGAACTTATATAATTTTCCTCAAAAAAGAAAAAGCTTTATCCATTATCGAATTCTAAGTTTTACTTTAAAAATTTTATTGTATCTTAAATTTTCTTAAAGATTTTCCTAAATTATTTTATTAAAATATTTTTTAGATTAAAAAAAGTAAATTTAAAGCGAAAAAATAAATACTTTGCATTTTATTTCTTATTTTTATTCATTTTTTCATTTTAAGATCTTTCTTAAAACATTGAAAAATTATTTTTTAAGACTAAATATTGTTTATCGAATAACTTATGTGTCCTAGGGCATTAATTGGCTATGTGATTACTATCTTTACAATAATAGCAATCATTGTGAATTACAGATTTTTCTTTTTGAAATATAATTTGGTCCTCCATCATTTTAAAGCGCTCAAAGTCTTCTTTTTTTTCTTTGAGAATATCTATAAATTCATCTCTAGTTATTTTGTACAGTGTTGATAAATTTACACTTCTAGCAGAAGATTATCTTTAAAGCCCAGAAAAAAAGGAAATATCACCAAATATTTAACCATCTGTCAAAGTTTTAACGACACTTATTTATCCTTGCTTTTATATTTATTATTAATAAATCTCAATAACCCCATTTTAAATGAAGTAAATTGAGCAATCATCTTATTAATCTTCACTTATTATGATTTCATTAGGATTTACTAAAATTTCTTTCATTATAAATATTAACTTATTCAGAGTAGACTTAGAGAAATTAGAACTAAATAAATGATAATTATTCAATATTTTAGAATTTATTTCCAGAGTAATTTCATTTCTTAACTTGTTTGAAAGTTCGCTTAGTATTTTGTCTTCTTAATTTTTATCTCTGTCTTTTTACTCCTGTGCTAAAAATGATAGATAATGTCTCACTCTACTTTTAAGTTGTATGCTCACATTTTTCCTAATTAGATATCTAATTTTTAAAATAATATTAAATTTCTTCATGTATTTTTTTTACCTTTGAATTGTAGAAAGATCATCATTTAGCTGCTTTGAAGATTTTTCAATTTCTTATAAAATAAATCCTATATTGTTAATCGAATATGCAAATACGCAACTAAATAAAATCATAGTGATAGATATGTAAAGAGCTTCTACAGAATTGGCTGCAGATATATCTCCGTATCCCACTTTTTTAATAAAATTTAAAAAAATTAAAACATTTAAATAAAAATTGAATGAATTAAAATAAAATATTTTAAAATAGAGTTTTAGTTGAACATTTTAAATTATTTTTCAATAAATTAGGTTTTATTTACTTGAAATAGTAATTATATTTTAATTGAAAAAGGTGAATCTGTTTCTAAATATTTTAAGTATCTATTTACCTGTTGTCATGGTTGTTATTGACCAATAAATAGCATAGATATATTGCTCATATTTTGAATTAGATAAAATATCTATCTTTTATAACCAATTATTGTGATCACTATTTGCTTCTTGTACTCCAACAAAATACCACCCTATTGCAGCTAAAAACCTAATTTAAAAGGAATAATCAACAATAATAAAATTACCTAAGTGAGCAACTGTCATCACACTAGCTAACTAATTTATGAGTTTGCAAATATGCTTCTAATTTTCTGTTAAAGTGAATACATAATCGAATCTCTTTTTCTTACTAGATAATCCATTTGCTTTTAGGAAAATTAATATATTGAACCCATATGCCAACACATGTTGTTTTTGATCATAAAATATCAATTGGCTAGAGTTAATGATTTTATAACCAAGTATAAACATGCTTATAAAATCTGTCACAAATATTGATGAAAAAAAATATTTTTTAGCTATAAGTATGCGCTTAGTGATAATTATGTCTTTGTCATAAAACGCTGTGTTAAGATTTACAATATTATCTACTAAAAAAAGAGTGAATATAGTCTAATTAAATTTCTGCAAAAACTCAGGCTCAAAGTAATTCTAATCAAAGAATATAATTAAAGAATATATGTACAAAAATACATATGTTAAGCCAACTTAAATTACATCCCAAATAACTCTTATTGTATTGCTGGGCATGAAGGTAGGGAAAAATTTTGCAAACTTTAAAAGATAAAGAAAAACTCTAAAAAATCTCTAACTCTTATTATTTTTACTACTCTTCTTATGAAAATAAGATAAATCATTGATAACAAGAAGCTCCTAATGGGTTAAACCTTCTATTTTTCTATTTTAGTTCCTCAATTTAAGAAGAGTAATAAATTAATTTACATATTACCTAATTCTCATAACTCTATTCATTGAGGAATTTAATAATCTACTTACTATTTTAGCTGCTTTTTGTAAGTTCTACTTATAAGTGTTTGTCCTTTAAAAATCTTACTGAAATTGATATTAGCTTTGAATAGCAAAATTAACTTTTGTTCCTAGCTTTTTGAGATCTTTTTCATAAAATATATCATCTTAAATCAAAATATGGCTATTCACTTTTTAACGACTCTGATTTATGCTCTTACTTTAAGAATCATTCTAAGACTAATTTTTTATCTGACTTTTTATGATTGTATTTTTAGATAATAAGCAATTTGATTAGGCATATTCATCACGATTTAATCTTTTTGAATTTAAGATCTGAATTTTGTTGGATGATTAACCTTCGCGTACTCCGTTTAACTCTTATAAATCAGATGTTTAGCTAAAATCATTGATATTTACACCTGTTTATATACCTTCTTTATCATTATGATAGCTTTTAGGTTCAGATTGAATCGTTTTGTGTTAACAATTAAAATAATCTTACAAAGATATATTTATAACTTCTTCCTATTGTGTCTTACAAATATTATTACTTGACGAGTTCATATTATTTTCAGATTCTTATAAAAAGCCATGTATACCAGCTTGTAAGCTCTTATACGATACGTCTTAATCACCTTAATGCAATTTTTATGGCTAACTATTCCTTACATAAAAGTTTTTTTGAAAACCAATTCTTTTATCTTATGCCTCACTCATTTCAAATAGTTGTCTATCATCTTCAAGTGGTGCCTATTTGAAAAATATAGACTGCTTTCTACTCTTATAGTTATTTAAATTTTCTAATTTTTAATCCATAGTCTGTCTCTTAATTACTACCTTTTATTTCTTTTATTAAATTAGCTATTATTGATTATTTATTGGTATTTTTATGTCTAATTAATTAAATCAGCCTATTAAGTTTTCACTTTATTTTTTGATTAAAATCATTAAAGCTTTTGCTTTTAGTTATTAATTATTAACATGAAATCTTTAATTTTTGATCAAATTTTCTTATACTGTTAATTCTTTTTCACTTTGAAAAGAATAAGAATTAAAATTATTAGGTAAATTATAAGTCATATTATCATATATTTTAATATACTTTTATTTAACTAAAACTTTATTACTATAAGACTCAAATTCTTTCTTGAGATTTCTATTTAAATAATAATTATAAGTAACAGGTATAAATTTCAAATTACAAAAATAATACTATTTAAGCATATAAAAATAAAGAATGTGAGGATATTTATGAATTTAAACCTTACTAAAAAAACATGCAATTATATTTAACATAAAGAGTAGTTTAATTTAATTAATGGTAAATATTATATGTTGATAAACATCTCTTCCTATTAAAGAGTGTTTTTAGTTACATTAGTTTTTAATGAAAAATCTAAAAAGAATTAGTCTATAATGAGTTAATTAATTTTATATTTAAAATTTAATGAAAATAAATAATACGAATATATTTTTTAATACTTTCAATTTTTATCATTTATAACCTGGTACGATAAGGGGATAGATGAAATTATTTTATAAAATCTGTCCTGAGAGAGAGTTAATATTTTGCTATATATTCGAAGTGCTACATTTATTTAAAAACCAGAATTACAAGTTTTGAGAGAATTAATTAAAAAAACTACAAAGAAAACCAAATGTTTATAGAAATAAATTATTTAATTTTAAATTAGGTTAAAATAGAATAGGTAAGAAGCAAATATTATTTAGATTAAATTGATATTAATCAATTGTTTTATTGGAAAAAATTATTTAGTGGATAAGTAATTCTTTTTTACATTTAGATTCCATAAGAAAGATATGTAGGCTTATATGAATTAATATTATAATTCTGTTGAGGAAAGAATCTGATTATGTTAGAGTGTGCTTAAAATAAAGAGATTTTTGTTACTCCTATATTTTATCGTCTTTCTCTTTAAGCTAATTTAATTTTTTTAAGCCTCTTTTGTTCTTATTACAATATTTTTATTTTGTGAATTATTTTATTGATGTTATAATCAGGATAATACTTTTTAAAGCATTGTAGTTTATCAAAATAATCCATAGGATTTTAAGCATCTAAAAATTGAAAACTTTTGGCAGTTGTTAATTGAAGAAGGAAAGGAAGTTAAGATTATTAGATTATCTTAGAAAGTCTATCAATTACCTATAAATCTTATTTCGAAAGTTACTTCTTGCTGATTTCATATGATTAATTGGTTTTTACTTATTCTTATAAATTATCTTCTTAAAGGTCACTATTATTAGATAATTTGTTATTTTTTTAGGATGCAGAGCTTGACCTTGAACCTTTTTGATCTTGAATTTTTTTTGTTGAACCAACATTATTAACAGAATTATCCTAGTAAATATTATTTCCACTATTTAATTATTAGGACGAAATGTTTTTACCTTGTAGATATAAAAAAGTAGCTATATTTTAGAATGCATAATCTATAGAAATTCTTCTTTCTTAATAGTTTTGACTTTAAAGCTTTTAATTTTTCTGCAAGATATTTAATTTAGAGTGAGACGCTATTAAATTATTTGTAGAGGATTTTTTATTGTTTTCTAATTTAAAATTTTATTAAATTTAATTGCTGTCTTGATAAATGTTATCCTCAGAAGACAAATTTGATATTTATTTAGCAGATTACTTGTTTAAAATGTTATTGTTTCCTTTTTTTATTTGATTAAAAGTTTAATCTCCTTATAATAGATTATTTGGTAGCTGGTTGTGCAAATGAATTTTTTACTTATCTAAAATATTGGAATTGCTCTAAAAATTTCCTCGACTGTCGCTTTAATTATTATTTTGTTGATAAAATAATTCAGTGTTTTTTGATGAAAAGTTATCAGAGTCTTTTCTGTAAAATACTTTATTGGATTCATGCTAACTTTTTTATCTTTAAAATATATTTTGTTGAGATTCTTCATTATTTATTTCAAGGTTTTCTGTTGCATCGAAAGACCTTAACCTAGATTGCGAGCTCTAAGATCTAGATTCAATTTTATTAGCATCTTAATTTTCATAAACAAAATTTTAATGGCATTTCTAATTTTAATTATCTTGATTAATTTATTATTCTGTTTCATCATAATATGATTGATTTGATTTATCAAAGATAATACTTTTACTTGATTTGTTTACTTTTTCTTTTACTTTTATACTTTTCTTTTTATACAATTCTTTTTCTTATTATTCAAAGATTTAGCTCTGAGTGTTTTCCTCATCATCAATATTTGAGCTTTAAGATACTGATTCGTAAGAACTTAGTAAATTTTCATCATAAATAAAAAAATTTTATCCATCTGTATATTGCAGGTTATATTTGAGGCGCTGTAGACTTGCTATATTTCTTTTGAGTTCTAACCTAATTGTTATTAAATTAATTAAAATTAATATTATTAATCATTAATAAAATTACCTGCTGTTTTATTTTGGTTTTTTATTTATCATTTTCTATTTGGATCTTTCTTAAAACATAGAAAAATTATCTTTTAAAATAATAAACTACTTATCAAATATTTTGTGGGTCCTTGGGCACAAATTAGCAATGTGATTGTTATCCTTGCAATAATAGCAAGCATTATGAATCACTGATTTTTCTTTTTGGAATATAATTTAATCCTGCATCATCTTAAAGTGCTCAAAATCTTCCTTGTTTTCTTTAAGTACTTATATAAATTCTTCTCTGCTTATCTTGTAAAGCGTAGATAAATTTACACTTCTAGCAGAAGCTTGTCTTTGCATCCCAGTGAAAAATGAAATATCACCGAATATTTAACCGTCTGTCAAAGTTTATATCACATTAATTTATCCTTGCTTCTATATTTATTATTGATATATTTCAATAATTCCATTTTAAATGAAATAAATAGACGAATCATCATATTAATTTTCATTAATTATAATTTCATTTGGATTAACTAAAATTTCTTTCATTATAAATATTAATTTATTCAAAGTAGACTTTGAGAAATTAGAGCTGAACAAAAGATAGTTATTGAGAATTTTAGAATTAATTTCGAGAGTTATTTCATCTCTCAGTTTATTTGAAAGTTAGAATAGTATTTTGTCTTCTTATAATTTATCTCTGTCTTTTTATTCTAATGCTAAAAACGATAGGTAATGTCTCACTCTGCTTTTTAGTTAAATGCTAACATTTTTCCTAATTAAATATCTTAATTTATATGTTTGAAACTTTGAATAGAGCTCAGTTTAATAAATAAGTAAATACCTTTAAATTGTAGTTAAATCGTCATTAAGTTGCTTAGAAGATTTCTCAATTTCCTACAAAATAAAACCTATATTATTAATTGAATAAGCAAACACACAACTGAATAAGATCATAGTTATAGATATGTAAAGAGCTTCAACAGAATTTTAAGCAGAAATATCTCCATATCCAACTATTATTTAATTTATAATAGTTAGAAAATGATTATTTCTATGATTTTATCGTTTATTAACGAAAAATTAATAATTAATTTAATTAATTGATTAATATATTTTAATGATAAAAAGGCTACTTTTTTAAACAAATTTATTTATTATTTTTATCATAAAACATTTAAGCTTATGACATTATTATATTAAAAATGCTTATAAATACTAACCTGTTGTCATGGTTGTTATTGACCAATAAATAGCATAAATATATTAGTCTTATATTTAAATAGATTTAATTCCTATCTTTTCTAACCAATTCGTTTAATTGCTATTTGCTTCTTGCACTCCTACAAAATACCACCCTATTGCAGCTTTAAGATAAGTGTTAATAAAAGATATTGAAAATATATAAAATATTACCTATGTGTGCAACTGCTACGACACTCGCCAACTAATTAATTAATTTACAAACAAGCTTCTGGTTTTCTGTAAGTGTAAAAACATAATCAAAACGCTTTTTCTTACTATAAATTCCATTTGCTTTAAAAAAAAAGAGCAAATTTAAACCGAATAAAAATAAATTTTGGTTTAAATAAAATGGAATAAATTTGTTAGAGTAAATAATTTTAGAACCGAGCAAAAACACACAAATTAAATCAGTAAAAAATACTGAAGAAAAGAAATACTTTTTAGCAATAAGTTTGTGCTTTGTTATTATGATGTCTTTGTCATAAAAAGCTGTGTTAAAAGTGACAATTATATCGCTTAAAAATAAAGTAAACGCTATAAAATTAAATTTCTGTATAAACTCATGATCAAAATAATTCTAATCAAAGAATATAAGCAAAGAGTATATATAAAGAAAGACATACGTGAAGGCGACTAAGATAACATCCCACATTACCCTAATTGTGTTGCTTGGCATGAAAATTGGAAACATATTTACAAATTTTATAAAGCAAAGTAGAACTCTAAACAGTTTATAGCTCTAGTAGATATATTTCTTTTAGAAATAAAAATGAGATAAATCATTTACAGAAAGAAGTTCTTATTCACTTAAATCTTCTATTCTTCTATTTGAGTGCCTTAGCTTTAGGAGATGAATAAAATTTGTTACGTATTACCTTATTCTCATGACTCTGCTTATTGAAGAACCAAATAGCACTTTGATTATATTTGCAGCTTTTTATAAGTTCTACTTGTATGTTGAATTTCTAGTAAAATCCTATTTTTACTAGTACTAGCTTTTCAGAGCAAGATTCACTTTTGTGCCTAATTTTTTATTGTCTCTTTCATAAAAAATATCATCTTAAATCAAAATATGGCTATTTATTTTCATGCGGCTATCATTAATGATTTTAGATTAAGAACCATTTTAAGAAGCCTTATTTTTTGTTTCATTTTTTATGATTGTATTTTTTGAAAATCGTTAGTTGGATTATACTTAGCTTTACGTGTTTAGATTATTACTATCTCTGGCATTACTTTATGCAGAGCTTTCTTAGACTACTTGGCTTTCTTAAAGTCCTAATTATATACCCTCATCTATTTAGATAGCTGCTTTTATTTCTTATCCTTAAACTTAATTATTTACATAATATCCTTTGAAATTTGCTGAATAATGGCTTAAATTTGGCTGTAATGTAACTTACACTACTTCTTCTTGTTGAATATTAGTAAAGCATGATTGGTTTATAGTGTCCTTTTGTGATTAGTCTAATAGATTATTCATTCCTTCTTAAAAACTACTTAATGATATATCTGAATCTCCTTGGTGCAATCTTTATGGTTAACAATTCTTAATTTCAAAGAGATGTTTTGAGTCATTTCTTAAATCTTCTGTACCACCTATCTCGCATTAAATTGACTCTTCTTCCATCGAAGCTTATTTAAAAAATATGGAAGGCTTTTAGCTTTTTACTTTATTTTTAAATTCTGCTTTTTGGTCCATAATAAGGTGTATGTAAAATTACAATCAAAACTAATAATTAACTTTATTATTTATATTTTGTTTATCAAATAATTTGTTTGCAGTGATAATTTTTAATCAGTTGCTCAACTTCTCTTAACTTATGTTAAACTTAAGTTATTATAAAAAAATTAAATATACTATATTTAGTAAATGTTTACCATCATTTAATTATCAATATTACTTTTTAATTATTTTAAATTGATTATATATTAGAAGAATTATAATACCTTGAAATAATAGTTTAGCCAAATAAAACATTAATAACTGGAAGTATTTAATTTTACTTAATATATTTTATTTTTCTAAATGATCATTTTTATCATTATTTCAATTAATATTGATATTTTTTTTCTCACAAATTTATAACGTAAATTGTTACAATATATTTATTTTTTTATATATAAGTACCAAAAATATTAAGTGTGACAGTAAATATATTTTTAGTTTTCTTTATTAAATTAAATCTAAAAATCTTTTTTCTTTATTATTATTTAAATTAATATTAAAATATAAAACTCAACTAATTTAATTATAAAGCTAATATATCATTTTTATCATAAATAATAGTTTCTGTTTTAAATTTTAGTACTTATTCTTTAATAAGATTTTTTATTTATTATTTTATTCAATAAATATTAGTTACCTCATAAAAAAAACAATAAATTATTTCTATTCTAAATTTTTTCAATATTGGTGAGGTAACAACATTTTAAAAAAGTATAGAATTAAAGTTTACAAGTTAACCAAAAACATTTTTGCTGACAGACGAACAAAAGAAAAGAGACTGACTACAATTTGCCGTATCGCTAAAGCTATGAAAATAAAAATTGAAAGAAGTTATTTTCTCAGATGAGAGTATCCTTGAAATTAGTTATATAGGAAATAACTATGTTTGGGCTAAAAATAGATAGTAGTTATCTTCAAATAATGGTACTCAGTAAGAACAATATTCAAAAAGAAGAATATTTGCTTGGGCTGCTTTTGAGTATGAGGGTCCAAGGACTATAACTTTCTTTGAAGATAAATAAGTTCAATTCTAATAATTATTGTAAAATTTTGAATAATTTTATAAATCATGTTGGCGAAAAATAATTATAAGACATGCTTTTTTAATAAGGCCATGCTCGTTGCCATATGCTTTTCTATAGAAAAAATAAGAGAGTCTTGTGTTAATAAGTCATTTTCTTCTATAAATTTGAAATATCTTTCCTTAGAATGAAATTAAGAAATATTTATATATTGTTAAAGCAAGTTTATCCTTCTTACAAAATAAAAATATAAAACTCCTTTAATGGCAAGTAAAAAGAGCTGACATTATCCCAATAGAGAAAATATTTCTAGAATAAATGAAATTTAAAAGAAAATTATTAAGACTTAACTAATCAAGATGAATAAAAAAGCTATAGAAAACACCTTTTACAACTTTAAAGTGATCAAGCTCTCAATTCTTTAAATCAATGCATGATAAAATATAATAACTAATTAATAAAAAGAGAGATTAAATTAATATATAAAATATGATCAAAAATAAGCTATTTTTGATAATTTCATGAAGTAATCATTAAATAATTTGTATGAGTTGTGTTATATCACATTTGTGTAGGCTAAATAAGGAAAGATACAATATAAATATTTATTTTATAATTATATATTATCTTGATTAAGGGTGGGACTAATAAATTTTTTTGGCATATTATATATTTAATCTGCTAAAAAAAGCTGAGATTGTATCAATTATTTTATTATGAAAAATTAAACTTAGGATAAATAACTCCATTTAGAATTTTGACTCCATAAGAAAGATTAGTTGGTTTGTATTGATTGATGTTATAATTTTGTTAAGGAACCAATTTTGTAAAATTAGTATTTCCTTAAATTAGTGAAATATTAGTGAACCCAATATTTTAACGGCGCTCTCTTTAGGCTAATTTAACTTTTTTAAGCTTTTTTTGTATTTATTATCGGATTTTGAGTTTATGAATTATGTTGTAAATATTATGTTCTGGATAATACTTCTTAAAGCATTACATTTTGTCAAAACTCTCCATTGAAAATTGTTAGAATTAAGAGTCTAAATTTTAGATGCTTTTAGCAGATGCTAATTAAAGTAGAAGTGGTAGTTACGAGTTACGAAGTATCTTAGTGAGTGTGTTTATAACTTATAGATCCTCTTATGAGGGTTATTACTAATCAATTTTATTTAGCTACTCTGTTTTATATTTATTCTAAGAGTGTTCTTGAAGATTACTGTTATTGCTAGATGATTTATTCTTTTTTTAGGAAGTAGAGCTAGATTTTGATTCTTTTTAATCTTTAATTCTCTTTGTAGTGAAAGAATTATTAACAGCGCTATCCTAATAAAGGTTATTTGCACTATTTAATTATTTTGAAGAAACATTCAGACATTACAAATATAACAAAGTAGCTATGTTCTGGAAAGCATAATCTATAGAGCTTCTTTTATCTTAATAATTTTAGTTTATGATCTTTTAACTTTTCTGGAATGAATTTATTTTGGAGTGAGATGTGATATGATTGCTAGTAGATGCTTTTTTATTACTTTCTAATTTATTATTATACTAACTTTAGCTATTCTCTTAATTATAGTTTTAATCTAAATCTTCTCCAGACTAACTTGAAGTTTATTTTATAAATTGCTTATTTGAATGTGCTCCTTTTCTAATTTGATTTTTATTTTAATCTCCTGATTATGCATAATTAGAGGGTTAGTTTTATGAATTAATCCACTGTTTATCTAAAATGTTAGAATTATTCTTATTGGATCCTTCTTTTTCAATTTAATTATTAATAAATTGTTAATATTACTACTCAGTTTTTCTTTATTAAAAAGTTTCTAATTCTTTTGTTTAGATTTCTTTATTTGATTCTTGTTTAGTTTTTTGTTTATTTAAGATATTTCTTAAAGATTCTTAATTGCTAAATTCAATCACTTCTGATCCTTCAAATGATTTCAATTAAGCTTATGAACTAAAAGATTTTGCTGTAATTTTATGAGCATCTTATTATTATTATTATTATTCATAAATTAAGTTAGAATGGCATCCTTGAATTTAATTTTCTTAATTATTTTAATGATCAGTTTCATCGATATGTGAGTGATTTGATTTATCGACAATGCTCTTACTTGATTTATCAATTTTATCTCTCTCATGAATTTTTATACTTTTTTTTTAAACCATTTCTTTTTCGTTTTATTGTTCCAATATTTGGCTTTGAGTATTTTCTTCGTCTTCATAATTTGAATTTTGGGTAATCGTCTCATAAGAGCTTTACAGATTTTCATCATAAAAGAAAAGTTATTGCTCATCTGAATAATAATAATTATATTTAAGACGCTAAAGACTTGCCAAATTTCTTTTAAATTGCTATCTGTTAAAAAAAATTTAAATATAATATTTTAAGCATAAATAAAATTACAGTGCATTTGATTTCTGTTTTCTTTTTATTCTTTACATAAAATGCCTGTCTTAAAAGGTAGAGAAATTATGTCTTAGAATTACAAATTGTTTGTCTTATATTTTGTGCGTCCTTGGGCATTAGTTTGCTATATGACTGCTGTCTTTGCAAAAATAACAAATATTATTAATATCTGATTTTTCTTTTTTAAAAATAATTTGATCCTGAATCATTTTAAAGCTTTCAAAATCTTCTTTGTTTTCTTAAATTAAATTTATGAAATCGTTTCTACTTATTTTGTAAAGCGTAGATAAATTTACACTCCTAGCAGAAGCCTGTCTTTGCATCCCAGTGAAAAATGAAATATCACCAAAGATCTATCCTTTTGTCAACGTTTATATGACATTGATTTAGCCTTACTTTTAAATCTATTACTAGTAAATTTCAATAATCCCATTTTATATAAAATAAATTGAACAATCATCATCTTTTAAGTTTTCATTAATTATTATTTCATTAGGATTAATTAGAATTTCTTTCATTATAAAAAGTAATTTATTAAGTGTGGATTCTGAGAAATTAGAGCTGAACAAATGATAATTATTAAGAATTTTAGAATTAACCTCAAGAGTGATTTCATCTCTCAGCTTATTTGAGAGTTAATTTAAAATTTTATCTTCTTATAATTTATCTCTGTCTCTCTATTCTTATGCTAAAAATGATAAGTAATGTCTCACTCTGCTTTTTAGTTAATTGCTAACATTCTTCCTAATTAGATACCTTCATTTATATTTATAATTTGCATTAAATTTTATTTCTTAAATCAATAAATGAATAAATAACTTATTTCGATAAACGAAACAATGAAAGAGTGAATAAGATAATTAAAAAGATGAATGAATGAAAAAAAGAATGAAAGAGTGAATAAAATATAATGAAAGAGTGAATATAAAATAAAATGAAAGAGTGAATAAAATAAAATGAAATCGAAGAATGAATGAATAAATAAATATAATTAATTAAATAAACACCTTTGAATTGTTGTTAGGTCATCATTAAGTTGCTTAGAGGATTTCTCTATTTCTTATAAAATAAATCCTATGTTATTAATAGAATAAGCAAAAACACAGCTGAATAAGATCATGGTTATAGATATGTAAAGAGCTTCTACAGAATTTGTGGCAGTAATGTCTCCGTAACCAACTGTTCGTTTGAATAAAAATAGTTTTTATATAAATTTAATATTGCTAAAATTTTGTTTTTTTATTTAAGAAATAAAATATGATTAACCATATATATATTTAAGAAGAGGATTTTAAATATTTTTAAATTAGATTTTAAAGTTTTTCTTTGATTTTTAAAATAAATAAATCTAAAATTGTAATAAATTTTATACCTGTTGTCATCGTTGTTACTGCCCAATAAATTGAGTAAATGTATTAGCCTTGGATTGAGAGCTATCTTATTCCTATTTTTTCTAACCAATTTATTTGACTATTATTAGATTCTTGGACTCCAACAAAATGCCAACCTAAAGCAGCTTTTAAAATAATTAATTTTAATTAATAGAAAAATATCAAAATTTACCAATATGAGCAGCTGTCATAACACTAGCCAGCTAATTTATAAGTTTAATTACAAGCTTCTAATTTTCTGAAAGTGTTATTATGCCGTCAAAGCGCTTTTTGCTGTTATTAATCCCATTAGCTTTCAGAAAAATAATAATATTTAAAACAAAATATGTAGTCTGATTTAAATAAAGCATCATAAACTCTTCAGAATAAATTACTTTAGAGCCAAGTAAAAACACAGATATGAAATCTGTAACAAATACAGATGAAAAAAAATATCTTTTAGCTATTTGTTTATGTTTTGCAATAATGATGTCTTAGTCATAAAAAGCTGTGTTAAAAGTGATTACAATATCGCTCAAAAACACATAAAAAGCAATAAGATAAAATTTTTATATGAACTTACAATCAAAGTAATTTTAATCAAAGAATATAAGCAAAGAGTGAAAATAGAGAAAGAAATAAGTGAATGCAACTTAAATTACATCCCAAATTACTCTAATTGCATTGCTTGGCAGGAAAACTGGAAGTGCTTTAGTAAATTATAAAAGAAAGCGCTAAATCTTTAAAATTTTTTAGGCGGTGTATTTATGCTTCTTTTATGAATAAAAATAAGATAAATCATTTATAGAAAGAATTTCTTATTCACTTAAATCTTCTATTTTTCTGTTTGGATGTCTAAGCTTAATAAGCCTGATAAAATTTTATACATTTTATCTTATCCTCAAAACCCTGTTAATTGAAGAGCTAAATAGCATTTTGATTATATTCGCTGCTTTTTATAAATTCTACTTATAAATTGTATTGTTTCTCTAAGCTTAATTTAACTAGTATTAGCTCTTCAAAACAAGGTTCACCTTTGTGCCTAATTTTTTACTGTCTTTTTCATAGAAAATGTCATCTTATACCAAAACGTGACTATTTATTTTCATGCGACTATGATTTATACTTCTACATTATGAGCTATTTTAAGAAATCTTATTTTTCGTTCCACTTTTTACAATGACATTTTTAGAAAATTAAATATTTGATTGTTCATAATCATTAATATTTTAGTTTTAAGAGTCTTTAGTATTGCTCTTTACAGAGTTTTCTTCGTTTATTTAGCTTCCTTCATTTTCTTGCTAAATATTTTCATTTATTTTTAGAGTTGTTTAAAGCTCTTTTTTTTAAATGGGAATATTAAAAGATGATCCTTACTTTTTTGCAGAGCTTTATCCTATAGCTTGGTCTAAAGATAACTCTACATTTTATTCATAATGAGCTTTGCAAAAAGATTGATTTGTTGTTTTGATATCCTTTTGTGACGGGCATAAAAAATCATTCATTCCTACTAAAAAGCTACTTAATGATATGTCCTCATCACCTTAATGAAACATTTAAGGTTAACAGTTCTTATTCTTAAAATAATGCTTTGAATCACTGACTTGGTTTTATGCATAGCTTATTTCGCATTCAAATTCATGCTCATCCTTTGATGTTTATGCTTGGTTTTCACCCTTTTATTTAACTTTCAATTAATAATCCATTATCTATTAATTAATGTATTATTTATTGATAAAACTAATTCTATCTACTCTTAATGGTTAAAATTTACTATTTAAATAAGCTTTTTTTAAATTTATTTACAATAAATTAAAATTTTCTTCTACGAAAGTTGGTATTAGCATTCGATGCAATTTCTATTTTTTTATTGTAAGCGTTTAACATTTTATAATTTGCAAATTATTAAATTCTTTAAAATGTTATTCTTGATAATTTACTAAAATATATTGACAAATATATAAACAATTCCTATTCTTTGAATGCTTACTAATTGTATGATAAATAGGCTAATAAATATTAGTCAAAATATCATAGACCCACTTTTAGGCCCAAAAATTGCCTTAAAAACTATTTCAAAGTTTAAAATGATATTATAAAACTCATCAAATGGAATATTTAGTATAAAAATCTTTAAAGTACTCAAAATACAATTAAGTACTATTAAAAAATAAAAGTAAATTCATAATGATTATTTCTTTTTGATTCCTAATTTTATTATATTTACAATTATTTAAAATATTTTTATCTATTTTATATTGAACACATTAAATTCTCAACTACTTATTCCTAAATTATACAATTAATTAGCTGGTTTTCAACATTATGCTTATTGAGTTGTATTTATTTTAGTTTTACTCTTTTTTTAAGCTTTTTAAGTACTTTTTTCTATATGAAAAATTAGATAGTAGTTAATTAAAAATATCGTACATCTATAAAAAAATGTATCCTCTTTTAGATTAATTTATATTAAAAAATAGTCGTAAGATTTATTATTTTCTGTATTTCTTTCAAATAATTATTAAGTAAATGATAGATAGTTAAATATTCCTTTCAATTTATAGAATAAATACACGCATCGCATAAATGTTTACAAAAATCTTCTTCATATAAATATAAAATTCCTAAATATAGTAATTATTTAAATATATGAAATTTTATTTAAATTTCATATTTTTTCTTGTCAGAATAAATAAAATAATAATTAGTAATAAATAATCAAAGCTTTATGCTTTTAGTTCATTTATTAACATAAAAAAAATTAAATAAAACAATTTTTAACATAAAAAAACAATAAAATATTTTTAACTAAATTACACACTTAAGAAGATAATTTCATATAATTCATTAATTTTATTTCAAGTAAAAATTATAAGAATTTAAAATAAATATTTTTTTATTCATAAATTTAAATTTTATTTGTTATAAAATTTAAAAAAAAAAAAATGAATAATCAGTCTATCCCTAATTAAAATCCTTAAAAAATATCTCACGAATAAATAGAATTAGGAAAAATATAAATGACCTATTAACATAGGATTTTTGAATATATGATATTTACTTATTTGATTACTTCACTATTAAAAACAAATATTATTCAATCAATTATTTGATACATAAAAATGGCTAATAGGGTAGATGTTTCCTCTTTTCATTCCTACTCTTTAAAAAAATAACCTATCAGCAGAGGATTTTTGAATATATGATATTTATTTATTTATTTGATTACTTTACTATTAAAAACAAATATTATTCACACTCAATTATTTGATACATAAAAATGGTTGATAGGGTAGATATTTCCTTTTTTCATTCCTGCTCCATAAGAAAGATATGTTGGTTTGTATAAGTTAATATCATAATCTTAAGGAATAAGTTTGATTACATTAGAATTAGCTTAAAATATAGAGAATTTCGTTAGTCCTATATTTTAACGGCGTTCTTTAGTTGCCAATTTTAATTTTTTCAGTCTCTTTTACTCCTACTTAGAGCTTTTAAGCTTTTGCAATACCTTATCAAAATTATAATCAGGATAAAACTTCTTAAAACATTACATTTTATCAAATTAATCCATAGGATTCGTTAAGAATTAAGAGTCTAAATGTTGAAAGCTCTTACCGGTTGTTAGTTATAGAAGAAGCGGAATTTAAGAGTTTTGAAATATCTTAGAAAGCCTGTCAATTATTAAGTCATTATTCAAAGTCTGCTATTTATTTTATTCATTTGGTTACGGCTACTCTGTTTAAAGTATATTTTAAGAGTTTTCGTTAAGATTATTCCTATTCTTCGAAAATCTTATATTCTTTTTAGAGGTTTAGCTATGTGGTCTGCGATCTTTTATGGATGCACTTGAACCAATATAATTAGTTGAGTTTTATTAAGAGAAGTAATTTGCACTATTTATCTATTGTGAAGAAATATTTTAATTTTTCAAAAGCATCAAAGCAGCAATATTCTAAATTGACTAATCTATAGAGTATCTTGTCTCTTTCTAGCTTTAACCTAGCAGCTTCTAGCTTTTTGAAAACGAATTTTTATGAGAGTTACTTGCACGATAAACAGATGTCTTTTTATTACTTTCAGACTTAAAACTTTATTAAGCTTAGCTGTTTTCTTGTTAACTAAAATCTTCTTAAAATTAGTGAGAAATGTATTTAGAGGATTTTTTACTACCTTTCTTAACTTTATTTCTTTATTAGTCTATCTGTTAAATATTATTTGAATTTATATTATTTTAAAGAGACCTCTATTGTTACTCTTATGTTTTGGAGTTGTTTTAATCTGATATTTATCTTTCCCTCTACTAAATGACGTTCTATTATTAAATGTCAGCTTTTTTAAATTAAACAGAATCTCTATCTTTTTTGTAAAGTACAACATTTTATTCTTATTAACTTTTTTATCTATTGAAACCATTTTTTGAAGATCCTTCTTAATTATTTGAGTCTACGCTATCTGTAGCATCAGATTATGACTTTATCTTTGATTGAGACCCGATATGGCTTATTATCATTGTTTTATGGACATCTTAATTTTCATAAACAAAATTAGAATGGCATCTCTAAATTTAATTTTCTTAACTGAATTATTACTCTGTTTCATCATTACTTGTTTAATATGATTTTTCAGATTTCATAATATTTTTAGATGATTTGTTTATTGCTTTTTCACTTCCTTTAATGCTTTTCTTTAAGCTTTTTTATTTTTCCAAAGAACTATTTGGACTATCGCTTTGTGAATTCTCATCATCATATTCTTCTTCATCGTTCTCATACTAAGAGAGAGTGTCATTTGAACTTAGAAAATTGTCCTCGATATAGAAAAAGCTTTCTCCATTTTCAAATTCTAAGTTTTATTTCAAGCGCTCTATTGTATCTTAAATTTTCTTAAAAGTTTTCCTGAATTAGTTAATTAAATAAAATGTTATTTGATATTAAGAAACAAATTTAACAAAAAATAAATAAATACCTTGCATTTTATTTCATTCTGAGATTCATTTTTAGATATGAAGATCTTTCTTAAAACATAGAAAAATTATGTTTTAATACTAAATATTGCTTATCGAATAGTGTATGGGTTTTAGGGCACTAATTAGCTATATGATTACTGTCTTTGCAATAATAACAATCATTATGGATCACAGCTTTTTCTTTTTAAAATTTTATTTAGTCTTCCATCATTTTAAAGCGCTCAAAGTCTTCCTTATTTTCTTTGAGAATATCTATAAATTCATCCCTACTTATTTTGTACAGTGTTGATAAATTTACACTTCTAGCAGAAGATTACCTTTAAAGCCCAGAAAAGAAGGAAATATCCCCAAATATTTGACCATCTGTTAAAGTTTTAACGACACTAATTTAACCTTGCTTTAATATTGATTGTTGATAGATTTCAATAATCCCATTTTAAATGAAGTAAATTGAAGAATCATCTTATTAATCTTCATTTATTATAATCTCATTAGGGTTGACTAAAATTTCCTTCATAATGTATATCAATTTATTCAAAGTAGACTTTGAGAAATTAGAGCTAAATAAATTCTAATTGTTCAATATTTAAGAATTTATTTCGAGAGTAATTTCATTTCTTAGCTTGTTTGAAAGTCCGCTGAGTATCTTGTCTTCTTATTATTTATCTCTGTCTTTTTGCTCCTGCGCTAAAAATGATAGATAATGTCTCACTCTACTTTTTAGTTATATACTAACATTTTTCCTAATTAGATATCTAATTTATTATAATTTGTAAAATTCTTTGTATATGAATTAACTTCACAAATAATTAATTACCTTTGTATCGTAGAAAGATCATCGTTTAGCTGCTTTGAAGATTTTTCAATTTCTTATAAAATAAATCCTATATTATTAATCGAATAAGCAAATACACAACTAAATAAAATCATAGTAATAGATATGTAAAGAGCTTCTACAGAATTAGCTGCAGATATGTCTCCGTACCCGACTTTTTATAAAATATTTTTAAAATGAGAATTTTAAGTTACATATTTCTTTTATTTTAAATATTTCAACTTGATTAAATTTATGATATGTATTAAGTAAATAAATAAAAGATCCTTAATCCAATAGAATAAAATAAATTATTTTTTCTTTCTTTAAATTTTTGTTAAATACTCAATTTAATTCTGACAGAAAAAGATGATATCGAATTTGCTCCTTTAAAGTTTAGAGCTCATTTTATGATTTTAAGCATTTAATTACCTGTTGTCATGGTTGTTATTGACCAATAAATCGCATAGACGTATTGCTCGTATTTTGAATTAGATTGAATACCAATCTTTTCTAGCCAATTATTGTTGTTATTATTATTTGCTTCTTATACTCCAACAAAATACCACCCTATTGCAGCTAAAAATCAAATTAACAAATAATGAATCAATTAAAAAAATAATTTACCTAAGTGAGCAACTGCCACCACACTAGCGAGCTAATTTACGAGTTTGCAAATATGCTTCTAGTTTTCAGTTAATGTGAATACATAATCAAATCTCTTTTTTTTGATAGATAATCCGTTTGCTTTAAGAAAAATTAGTATATTGAATGCATAGACAAATACACTTTAATTTACTTAATAAATTATCAAGTGACTAGAGGAAATGATTTTATAACCAAGTATATACATACTTATTAAATCTGTAACAAATATAGATGAAAAAAAATATTTTTTAGCTATGAGTATGCACTTAGTGATAATTGTGTCTTTGTCATAAAATGCAGTGTTAAGATTTACAGCAATATCTACTAAGAAAAGAGTGAAAATAGTATAGTTAAATTTCTGTAAATAATCAGGCTCAAAATAATTCTAATCAAAAAATATGAGTAATGAATATATGTATAGAAACACATAGGTAAAAGCAACTTAAATAACATCCCAAATAACTCTTATTGTACTGCTAGGCATGAACGTAGGAAAAAACTTTGTTAGCTTGAAAAAATAAAGCAAAGTTCTCAAAAATCTTTAACTCTTATTAATTTTACTTTGTTGCCTATGAAAATGAGATAAATCATTGATAGCAGTAAGCTCCTGATTGCTTAAACCTTCTATTTTTCTATTTTTACTCCTCAACTTAAGTAGGACAATAAAATTATTTACAAAATGCCTAATTCTCATGACTCTATTCATAGAAGAATTTAATAATCTACTTACTATTTTAGCTGCTTTTTGTAAGTTCTACTTATAAGTTGCTGAACTTTTATAATCTTACTAAAGTTAATATTAGCTTTAAAGAGCGTAATTTACTTTTGTTCCTAGCTTTTTGAGATCTTTTTCATAGAATATGTCGTCTTGAATCAATAAACGGTTTTTATCTTATTAACAATTCTGATTTATGCTTTATTTGCTTTAAGAATCATCATTCAAAGAATGCTAATTCTTAGACTCACTTTTTATGGTATTTTTAGATAACTAACAATTTGATTAGGCATAAGAAGCACGGGTTAATCTATTACCATTTAGGATCTTAGTCTTGGATTATTAGCCTTAACCAACTACATTTACCTCTTTTAAATCAGAAGATTGGTCATTATTATTGATATTTGATTTTGTTTTACTACCTTCATTTTCATCACATTCAATTTTAGACTAATATTGAATGTTTTTTTATTATTTATCAAAATAATCTTACATACAAATATGTATAACATCTTCTTAAATTGTCTTGCAAATATTCAGATTTGATGAGTTAATATTCTATTGTGATTCTTAAAAAAAATCATTTATTCCAGCTTGTAAGCTATTGCATGATACCTCTTAATCCCCTAAATGCAATTTTTCTGGCTAACTATTTCTCATTTAAATGTAATTTTTAAATCCTATTTTGAAATCTTACTCAAGATCTAATTCAAATGTAGATCTCTCATCTTCAAAGGGCGTCTATTTGAAAAATATAGACATCTTTTTACTTTTAGAATTGTTTTGAATTTCTAATTTTTAATCCATACTCTATATTGTACTACCTTTTATTTATTTATTTATTTATTTATTTATTTATTTATTTATTTATTTATTTATTTATTTATTTATTTATTTAATTAGTCAATTTATTAAGTTATTAACTCTTAATAGTTTTATTATCGTCATACAAAAATTATGTTAATTTTTTTTATCAAATTTTCTCATGTCTTTAATTATGCACCTTATTTAGCCTGGTGATAGAATAAAAAATAAAAAGCTAATCCAGTTTGATAATTTAAATTATCACATATTTTATTATCGAATTAAATTTTTATATGTCTTATCTCTAAATTACAAACAAAAAGAAAACTATACGAATATATATATACAAAATCATAGTGCAAAATGTAAGAAAATTTATTTTTAGGGAACTTTTTAAAACCATCTCTAGCAATTATATCAAACGAATTTATTTATATTTACTAATAATTATAGCAAAGGCATTTATTTATATTTAAAATCATCACTAATAATTATAACAAAGACATTTATTTATATTTAAAATAGAAGACATCTAAAATTTTAATAGGGTATTTATTATTTGAAAAAAATTACATATCTATCAGAATTTATTAATTAATTGTATTTTCTACAAAATACTTAATAAGATAAAATTAATTTTAGTTAATAACGATTAATTAATTATTCAATCATATTAAAAAAGTTAAAATATTGATTTTATTTTGATTGAATTTTATTTAAAAAAGTTTTATAAGTGATATATATAAAAATCATTTCATACATTTCTAAAGAGGATATTGTTTTTTTAAATATATAACTTAATGAATGATAAGCCGAAAAGGAAATTTTATTATTCTTTTTTTTAATTGAATAGGATAGGTAAGAAATAATTATTAAAGAGTTTAAACTAACTATATATAAATTATGTTGGGAAAAGCAAAGTTATTAAGAGGATATGTAACTAACTCCTTTTTGCATTTAGATTCCTTAAGAAAGATATACAGACTTGCATAAATTAATGTTAAAATTTTGTTGAGGTAAGAAATTGATTAGAGTTGCTAGAAACAAAGATATTTTCATTTATTAGATAGTTTATTATTTTGCTCTCGTTAGCTTAATTTAATTAGGATTTACAAAAATTTCTTTAATTATAAATATTAATTGTGAACTTTGAGAAATTAGAGCTGAGTAAAACATAATTAATAAGATTTTTAGAATTAATTTCAAGTGTGATTTCATATCTTTATTATATGAGAGTTAGTATATTATTTTTTCTTCTTAAAATTTATCTCTGTCTCTTTATTCTTATGCTGCAAACAATAAGTAAAGTCATGCTATCTTTTTTAGAACCATATAGCATTTTAAATATGTTAACTGCTCATTAAAAGTTCTACTTATATGTTGAGCACCTATTAAAATCATTTTATCAATGAGGATTGGCTTTTCCGAGTAAGATTCATATTTTTTATTGTCTTTTTCATAGAAAATATCATCATTTATCATAATGTGGTTATTTATTTTCATGTGGCTATTTTTAATGCTTTTGCTTTTCAGAAATTTTATTCTTTATTTTGTTTTTCATTTTAAAAATTAATTTTAAAAACGTTTATAAATACCAATCTCTTGTCCTAGTTGTTATTGACCAATAAATAGAATAAATGTGTTAGTCTAATATTGAAATAGATTTAATTCCAATCATTTCTTACCAATTCGTTTAATTGCTATTTGCTTTTTGCACTCCTAAGCAATACCATCCTATTACAGCTAATAAGATAAGTATTAATAAGATATATTCAAAATATATATAATATTAACTACTTGTGCAACTGCTACCACTCTTATAATATAATTAATTAATTTACAAATGAGCTTCTGGTATTCTGTAAGTGTAAAAACATAATCAAATCACTTTTTCTTACTATGAAACCATTTGGTTTAAAAAAAGAGAAAATTTAAACTGAATAAAAATACATGTTGGTTTAAATAAAATGGAATAAATTTATTAGAGTAAATAATTTTAGAGTAGAGCAAAAGCACACTAATTAAATCAGTAAAAAATACTGACGAAAAGAAATACTTTTTAGCAATTAGTTTGTATTTTGTTATTATGATGTCTTTGTCATAAAAAGCTGTTAAAAGTGATTATTATATCACTTAAAAATAAAGTAAACGCAATAAAATTAAATGTCTGTATAAATTCAATATCAAAATAATTCTAATCAAAGAATATTACAAAGAGTATATCTTAAGAAAGACATACCTGAAGGTGACTAAGATAACATCCCATATTACCTTAATTGTGTTAGTTGGCATGAAAATTGAAAACATGTTTACGAATTTTATAAAGCAAAGTAGAATTCTAAACAGTTTATATTTCTAGTAGATATATTTCTTCTGGAAATAAAAATGAGATAAATCATTTACAGAATCAAGTTCTTATTCACTTAAATCTTCTATTCTTGTATTTAAATACCTTAGCTTTAAGCTAATTTTTTTAGTATTTATATATATACTATAAATTCATTGATATTATTTTATTTTAAATAATTACTTAATTATAATTTAAAATAAATACTTTCTCTAAAATTTAAATCGATAAATTACTACATAAGTATAGGATAGCTTGGTCAGTAAAAAATTAAAAATTTTCTGATGATGTAAGGAATTTTAATTTAAAATTTCCTAACCAAAGTTATGATATAATTTTTTCTATTATAATCTTTAAGATATTGGGTTTTGAAATTTATTATTTTTATACTACAATATATTTTGGTAAGGAGAACCCACTTTGCACTTTACACAAAATTTAATCTGTAAGCTAAAAGATCCAGATATACCCCAGTTTAAATCAGGTATTTTTACTATTGTAAGAGTGAGTGTACTCTAATATATATATGGTGGTCATAATTCATGTGTCCCTATTTAATATATTCAAATTAAGTCATTTAATGAACAATGAACAGTAATAGTGTGTTATTAATTTTAATTTTTCTATTTAATTATTTAGTAGATATGATTAAGCATTTTTATGTGAGGCTTTTTTGTTTTTATTACTTAATATGGGTGATATATTTAATTACGATTTATATTATTAGAATAAATTTTCTGAAGAAACTATCAATAAAGATTTTTTCATATTAATTTCGGCACATTTAATCCTATAATACCTCATAATATAGGTATTTGATTTGTAGCAACTTAATTTTTATTTTCCCACCATTATTATGCTTAAAATAATTTACCCAATAAGTAAGTATTTTTAAATTAGTAGAATGGTAAATAAATAGTAAATTTTAGTAAAATTTTTTCACACATTATTTTAAATTTCTACTTTTTTTTATTTTCTAATCAAGTCCAAAAATTTAAGCTTACTATTTATGGTTTCAAAATATCTACAATTTACTTAGTCTAACTAAAAACTTTTTTTACAATAAATATTTAAATGTAGAAACAAAATAGAGTTAGCAGAAAAAATACTAAATTATTTATTTAGTTAGATTCTTATAACTTTCAATCATCTTTTTAGTCAAATAACTAATTTATAATTTCATTTATAAAAAAACTATAATAAATAAATTGATATCATTTCTTTTTAACATTTGTTGTAAAGAAAACCTAAAATGAATATGAAAAATAGAAAAATTTATTTTATGAAAATTAATTATGATAGATTTATAGAAAATACATACTAATTACTTACTGATTTATATATTTACAAATTATTTGATAATTGATTTTGTTTATTTAATTTTTTTAATTATAAATAATAGTTAGTATTTAAGTTATAATTCATTTTTTTTAATTTAATAAATAAATATCAGCTCCAGAGAGATTGGTTTTGAAGACAATCTAAAGTTCTAACAACTCCCTTAAGTTCTTTGCATGCGATTGAATACCAATAATTTTTAAGCATTTAATTATTCACATTGGATTCTAAATAATTACCCCAATATGATCTATATGAAATTATATTTTATTCAGCTTCAACTCTATGTTAGCCTTTAATTATCAAATTAAAATAAATCAATATAGTAATAATTGTAAATTTTTTTACTGTCTGGTTTTAGTTACTCAAACAACTCTTCAACAATAGCAATACCATCCCAGTTGGTAAATTTTTATGTGAAATAGCAATCATTCATAATATGGTCTCCAATATAAAGTATTTAGCCAAGTGAGGAAAATCTTTACCTGTTTATTTAATTATTTAATGAAAATTTAATTATTTTAAGCTTCTTATTAGAGTTGATAATAAAAAATGTTTATTTTAATCTTTTTTAAATTATTAAAATATTTATTTATTTTGATATAAAAATATTTACTAGAGATATTATTCAACTAGAGTATAGTTTCCTTCTACGTATATTTTACAATTAGAGTATAATTAATTAACCATTTATCCTTTTAAAAGTGGTTAGTTAATGTCCAGCAAAAAAGTTGGTTTATATGGGTTGTTGAAAAACTCTGGCTTTCCTCCTTTAACAAAGATGAAATCAAATAAATTTATCCAGTCCTATATAAATCATTTATATTAAAAAATATTTAATATCAATTTTATTAAGGAAATTAATTATTTTAAATTTATATTTAGCAAAATATTTTAATTCAATCAAATCTATTGTGCTCAATTAATTAATTATTTAGAGATAAAATTAGATTTTCCCTATTTATTTTAGATAGAAATAAGAAAGCGTAATAAATCCTAATCAAATAGTCTAAGTATTTAAGCTAATTTTAGTAAAACATAGAAATATAAGATAGAAGTTTATAGAAACTCAAACATCAAATCAGATTTAATGGAAAATTTATTTGAAGATTTTCAACATCATTTCAAAAATTTAATAAATTATTCCAAATTAAATCGTGACGCTTTTACTTGATAAGAAAAATTCTAGAAGAATACTAACTAACTATTTCAATAAAAGATTTGAGTAATTTAAAACTTAAAAAATAATAATTAATCATGTGCGTTTAACTTATTTTATAAATATTCTTGCAGTATTAATTAATTAAGCTCTTACGATAATATTATTTATTACACAGCACTATCAAGTAGTAAATATAAATTAAATTTATAATTTCATGTTTGTTTGTTTGTTTTTTATTTGATAGATAGCTTGCTTGATTGCTTGAAAATTAAATTGACTTTTTGACCAGATGAATTTAGACAAATTTAATAGATAAATATAGCTGCATTAATAATCTCAATTTAAAAAAAATAGGTTATCTCTAAATAATTTTTAGTCCATTAATTTAATGGAAGTAG
This sequence comes from Tetrahymena malaccensis 436, assembly GCA_000231845.2. Lineage (NCBI taxonomy): Eukaryota > Ciliophora > Oligohymenophorea > Hymenostomatida > Tetrahymenidae > Tetrahymena > Tetrahymena malaccensis. Next base: position 54,385 of record JH720114.1, on the reverse strand, counting down.
ATTTGTTTGCAAATTACCTGTCCATAAGAATAAGTCATAGTAAGATTCATGAATTCGACATGACTGTTAGTGACTATAAAAAGCACTTTGCCTTAACTCTTCAAATTTTCAAGTGTGGTTCTGAATTAGTTCTACTTAAACATGTATAATCCGGGATTTTCACCAATCTGCTTGAAGAATCTCCCGTATTAATTTATTGGGAATACCTTGTGTTAGTCGAAATGCTAGTAATTCATTTTCAATCCCTCTATAATTTATGAAAATATAACATGATATTCATTTGACTCTAGCTAAATTGTGTTAAGTTGCTCGCATTTATACTAGGTGAGTTTTGCAAAGATGAGAGGGATAACATTTTCGAAATAGGTAGAGCATACTATGTATAGAGGATTTTGTTTAATAGATGAAGTTGGATCAAAATCTGGAAGTACGCGGGTAGGACCGTATTCAGTTTCAACATCTAGCTCGGTGAAACCTCTGTAACATCTAACAATTTCTTTATTTTCTGCTATTCGCATAATAATACCTCTATCGATATGAATTACTAAGTAATTCAATGCAAAACCATACTCGCCTTCAGTCAAATCTAATATAGTAGCTGGATAGTTGTATTTATCAATAATTGCCTAGCAAATAACATTATAGCACAACTTTGTCAACGCTTTTACCTTATATCTGACTAAGCAATGGTCAACATCGAATCCAATAGCTTAGTGATTAAATACGCTCTATACAATGTTTTGTTTTCCCTAAAAATCTTTATCCATGTCTTTTCTCTTATGTAATGCTTGCTTAATATTGTTGTACGGAATCCCTTGTATGTAATTTTGCAATCCTATTTTTGTTTGAAGGCTTTATTGATACTCCTAAAATCTATGAGAATTTCACTACTTTTATTTAATATTTTGGTTACTAAATTATTATCAATTAATTTATCTTTTTTTTGTTAAAATGCTTGATTGATAATATCGCATGTGAAAACCTATATATGCTCTTCTTAATCTTATTTATGCTTATTTCTTTCTCATATATTTAATGCGAATTTATCATACAAAATTCAAAGATGATTATTTGTTTGCTTTAGAAAATTTTTCAATTCTAAGTATGTATTTTTTACATCTTCATCAGGATGAATTTCATAGATAGAAAGATAAATAGACTAAAAAACACTGTTTTTATAATCTATTTTAAGAATAAAAGTTAAGTTTATGACGTATTTTTTACCTTTTTAAACTCTTTTCTAGCGAACAAACAAAATAAGCTGATTTTCAGCTAATTTTTATATAGTCAGATCATATTTCACAATTGACTTTTTTAAAATCTAAATTACAGCTTAACTTTTTTTATAGATTGAATAACTTCAATTCCTTCATTTTTAAATAAATAGCTTATCTTTTGAATAATATCAATTAATTTCATTTTAAGAATGTTCAAACATTTCTTTTTCATCCTATTCAAAGATCCTAAAAATTGTTCAGTGTAAAGCGGAAAAGCATGTTTCTGATCTATTTATACAGTTAATTGCTTGATTTTATCACTTTTAAAAATAAATTGTAAATTAAAAAGTAGAAAATGCATACGTCAAGAAGAACTAATTTTTATTCTACTCTTTACACATCATCAGTAGAAGAAAGATTTTTTATATGATAAATTAAATTTAAATAAATAATTTTTTTATTTGAATAAATGATAATTATTTTATTTAGTAAAAATCAACTAATTCTACTTTGTAAGAATAATATAAATTTATCTATATAATTTATATAAAAATGGTTGAAAATGATTAAATTGTTAATAAGAAAATTCATGACTAAATGATATAAATAATACTAAATAAATAGTCATTATTCAAATTTGAAATACATTTTATAATAATAATTATATAGATATTTATTGTTTATCTTCAAACATCGCTAAGAACTTCTTTTAAAACTTGATCTGTTTTGACTTTAAGTCCGCTCATCAACTTTTTGAGGTTCCCAATATCATTTTCTAATTTATTTTATATTCTAAAAAAAGAGATTTAATTAATGACAGTGAAATTTTAGATTCTAAATTAATGAGCGTAAGGCAAAGTGTTATCAAAAAGGATTATTTAATAATTTATTATATTAAATTACTTGACTGTCTCTTCTGATGTCTCTGTTTCAGTAAAATTTTGATAGGGATTAAAATTTATATTATTATTAATTGGAGAAGTACTAGTAGTGTTTGTTTATTGGACTGGAGTGTATTGCTATTAAATCAAATACCCATTTATTTTTTTCTATTTTAACATTCTAGAGGTATCATCTCTATAATTATAATATTCAAAAAATATTTGCAGGATATTAATTTATAATTTTCATTTTTCTTCAAATTTAAAAAATGAGCATGCTTTAATCATTATTAAATTTTTAATAAATATTACCCTTGTAATAATTAGGACTAAGAAAAATCATCAACAGCAATCTATTAGTAAATAATTAGTAAAGATTTTAGATTTAAAATATTATAAAGAAAGAAAGATGTAAATGGATGAATGAACGAATTACTTTATTTTCAGATCTATAGAAATTAGTTTGAGTGGTTGAACAGTGTATTGCTGATTAGTTACTAGGCCTCATCATATTACTAGTCTTAGGAGAATTAAATTCACTTGTAAATTTGAATGCTGAATTGTTATAATTTTAGTAAACACTTGCACTTTATTAATTAGTGTTTGATAAAAATGTTTATAAATTGTGTTTTTTTTATGCAGGAGAGGTTAGGGAGGAGTTATTTATTTTATATTGATCTAATTTATTGAAATCAGAAGAGTCCTAATTTAATTAAATATCAAAGTTAGCGTTTGTATTGTTATTTTAACCACGAATTTTGGATATTTAGTATTAATCATCTTAATTGTAGTTGCTAAGCAGCAAATTTGATTTATTAGAAGAAATTGAAGGAATATTAGGAATGAATTAATTTAAATTGCCCAAAGAGTTCTGTTTATGATTGCTCAGTGAGCCTCTGTGAGAACTAAGCATGCTTTTGAATTGCTGATATTAATTATGATGAGCAGCGCTTTCATTTTCAAGTATATTTTTACCCTATCCTTAATTCATTAATTTAATTCTTTCAACAAGAGTTTTTTATTAAGGCGTTAGTTCTGGAACATAAAATTTATTTTATGAATCTGAAAGCTACTTTTAGAGAGATTTTTTATTAGAAAAAATATTTTCAGCTTCTTAGTCGTTCCTATCGATATTTTGAGCCATCTAACCTGAATCAAATAAATTAACTTCTCTCAGCTATTGGTTTTTGAATTAGCTATTTGAATTTATTTAGTTACTCTATTTTACTTGCTGTCTATATTATTCTTTTTTCTACTCTAAAACTTAAATCTATTCATTTTAATGTAAACAATAAATTAATCTTTTCATTCTAAAATTAAAGCTTGATTATCTTGAAATTTATATTTTAATTTAGAAATCATTTAAAATTTTCAGATTTTCAAAAAATAAATTGTTTTAAAAGATTTACTTTTGTTTGCAAATACAATGTTTTCTCCTTTAGTTTTATAATTTAAGCTTTTTGCTCTAAAATATCTGATTTTTATTTTTCATTTTCTTCTTTGAGTTTGCTAATGTCCTAGTTTTTTTCATCTAGCCTGGCCTTTAATATTTAATATAAAACTTATTCATTTGCAATAAAGACATAAATTTTACTTATAGATCTATGATTTGGTCTCTATTTTCTAGAAGATTTAACTTTTGAACTTGATTTTACTACACTCCTTGATTAGCTTCTTTGTTTGAATTCTCTTTCGTTTTTTTTAAACTCTATATTTCGGTTAGCAAGCCTTAAATCGACTAAACTAAAATGCTTTCATCTTAAATTTTTTTAGAGGAATATTCGTTATCATTTTTATTTTTATTCTTTTCTTCTGTGTTTATGATTTTTTTATTTGCTGATCCATAGAATTGGTTTCCTAAACTCCTATTACTGTTTTAGCTTATCTGTAAAAAATTAAATTAAAATACAAAATAACTCTAATTAATTCTACTAAATTTTATTTTGGTGATAAAAAGTCATTATTTGCTTATTAAGTTGATATTAATTTTGGATTCTAAGAAGCTATGTTATTTGCTGGATCATTCTAATTAAATGAGAAGTAATTAGATTCTAAGTATTAAAGTCTCTGCTGTAATTGATTCATCTCAGCTCTCTCTTTACTTATAATTTAATTCAACTAAATAATTTCCTACTCCTTAGCCTTCACCTGGTTAACCAAAGAAGCGTTTAGCTAGTCCAATTCATTTAATTCATTTACAACTTCTTTTTCAAACTAAACTTTAAGGTTTTATAATTCCTTCTCTAAGCCAACTGACTTCTTTCTTTCTTATTGCAACTTTATATTTAATCATTCAAATAAAACAAAATTTTAAGGTTAATAATAATTTTTACTGTATTTTCTAGTTCGATAATAGTAACTTTTAAGAAATTCTCATTCTTAAGCTACTCTTCCTAAGCATTAGTTTGTTAAGTAAATCCATGCATTGGTGATATTGCAGAGTCTTTCATAAGTGTCATTACGTTTTAATTATGAACATTCTTTAAAATGCTATTATTCTAAAACTAAAGATTCAGCTTGTGTTCCAATTCTTAAATTTATATTTTTAATTTTTCATTCTCTACCAAAATATCACTAGTATTCCCAATATCAAACTTTTCCTATTTTGATTATTTTGCTTAGAAATAAATAATAATAACAATCTTAATAATATTACCTTGAATTATAAAAGCTCTTTATTAAGCTTCTCCAATCTTTTGTTTTCCTTTCTTACATCAGAATTCTCTTTTATTAATACAATTTATGATATTTAAATCTACAAATTAGTACTCAATAACAAAAAAACCTTTTTCTTAAGACACAATAATCTCTGATTGTTTTTTTATTTTTTATTTTAAATTTTCTATTTCATCATTATAGACTTTTAACTTTACATTGTTATCCTACAAATCTTTTTTATTTTACCTTAATTCCTCAATAATTTCATCCATTTCATTTATATATTTCTAAACAATTTTTAATTAATTGTGTTTTTAAATTAGTGAGAAAGTCTTCAAAGTAAATATTAGCAAAAAAAATAAAATGACAGTATTTATTTGATGAATGAAGATTTTAATTTTATAGTAAATTGAAGATTTACATATTCTGTTTTCAAGAGAGATTTTCTAACTTGAGCTATTTATTATTTTATAAAATTAAAAAACTAAATTTAATATATTTTTAAATAAAATTTTACTCTTCAAACTGATGTTTTTTCCAATAGCAAAGACACAATTTCTACCACAAAATACTTTACCTATATTTCCTTATATGACATTTTACTTATGGAACTCTTCTCTGTCTATGTAATCTCCAATACCCAGTTATCCTTTATTATTTCTATAAATAGCTAATTAGCTGGTTATTAATTTTAATTTAATTTTACTTTCCTTAAACCCATAATTATTATTCTTCATCTAGACAAACTAAATGATTTAAACCTATAGAGATGTCTTTGCATTTGCTTTATATCTTTCTCTCAGTAGGGTCTTCGTTAATTTTCCACACAAATAATTATTTTTTAGTATCAATTACAGCAAACGTGTTAAAGCTTGAGCATATTTTTATCACTTTTTCTTTAAACTCAACTTTTACAAGTAAGTTGTTACTTTTCAACAAGAAAACTTCGTTTTCGTCTTTTTTAAATTTAAAAAATATTTATTTGTATTTTGAATTCATACATAAAAACTCCTAATATTTTTTCATTAATGTTCTCTCTCACTTTAGAATGTATAATTTAAAATATTCTCAAAAGAAAAAACCCATTTTTAATTAAAATTTATATTACTAAATAATTCTATTTATTCATCTAAAATCAAACCAAAAAGCTATTGAGTGGGATTAAATATATTCATTTATTTTAGCATTTTGTAAAGAAGAATTTTAAATTATTTTTACAATAAATTAATCTACTTTAAAATGTGTAAATTGTCTCTTTGCTTTAATTCATTTATTCAAATGTATTATTTTAAATTTAATATAATTAATTGCTTTTAACTTTCAAATAATACTTTAAAGAATTACACAATTCTTTAAGTATTTTCCTTGATACATTTGGTTTATTGAGTTTAATCTTAAAAACAAGAATATGCTTGATGCTTTTTTTTTTAAACTACCTGTTAACAATATGGTCTAGTTTTCTATTTCATCTGAAAAATCTGTTATATATAACTTATTAGTTTATCTTATTGTTTATAGAGTTCTTCGATCAATCAGCTGCCCTAAATCATTTAAATAGTACTGAACACCAATTTTTTTAACTCTTGATAATTAATCTAGCTTGCTTGGTTGCTAATTTTCTTATGTCCAACTATAAACTTCTCCTTAACCTTTACATTTATAATAAAGTAAAATTATATTCACATCTAATTCAATTATATTGCTATGATCTATTGATTGCTCTTTCATCTTATTTATTTTCTTCATTTTTAGAATAATAATGCTTTAAACAATTACTTGAAATGGCAAAGCATTCGCCTGAGAGAGATACATATATTGAATTAATATCGCTTATATCATCTATAATTTATAACTTTCCTATACTGTCTTTGATATCGCTATTGTTTATCATGTAGACCCTTTTACTTTCTGATTTAGAGAATAAATAAAAAGCCATTTTTTTAAGATAATTTTTAAATTACCATCAAGTAGAAGCGCGAATTAATTTGAGATGCAAATTTAATCAATCTAAATTTGGTAGTTAAGCAAAAATGGCACATTATTGTAATAATTTTCTTCTTTAAAAGTCAAGAACTCTGTATCTGTTGATAAATAATTTGATTGCCTTGTTGTCTTGTTTCATTAAATTAAAAAATGGATTGTACCTCCCCAAATATAGAGTTCGCTCATAACTTATCTATTTATCTATAAAATTTAATATTCTTATTCCTAAGTAACAAATGTTAACACAAAAAATAAATAATTTGATTATTATCAATTAATAAATAAGTAAATTGATTAGCAAAATAAGAAATAAATTCAAAACGAAGAATAAATTAAAATCCAAAGTAAATAAATAAATAGCACTTGCTAAAACACTTCAATCAATAAATTGTTAAAATTTTAGATATTTCGCATTACCTCAAAGACACACCTTGCTTGCTTTCATTTATTATTAGCTAAATTATTTTAAACGAATCTCTTTAATTATTCTAATATTAATCCTCTACTTTAGAATAATAAAATAAACCACATTCCAGAATATTTTAAAGTTTATTTAGATTAAAAATAACTAATTAAATTTCTAATTTAAAAATAATTTTCATGTACCAATCCTTATAAATTGCTTTAGAATATTAAAGATACTAATAAGAATTAAATATCTCAAATAAGATAAATATTAAATCTATTTTTTTATATAAATAATGATACAATTTTTCTTTCTTATTTTTTTTTCTATATTACTTTGCTTATAAATCTTTGAATGAGTTTGCCTTATAAATCAATACATTTACATAGTATTTCTAAATCTTTCTTTTACATAATCCTTAAATTTATATGTGTTGATTTATAAAAAATTACATATACAAAAAATCTATTCAGTCCAAAGTATAAAATGAATAAAAATTATTTTGTATTTTTTTATTAAAAACAAATAGTTATCTAAAGTATTTAATGGTGAAGATGAAATTTAATATTTGCAAATAACTAAATTAAACTATGATTATATTAAGTATAAAAACTATTTCATTTTTATTTAATTCATTACTCTATCTTTTTAACTTAGGAATGAAATAGAATCAAAAATATTGCTCAAAAAAAATAATTATTATAAATATACATATTGATATATATATATATATATATAGAAAAGAATCCTAAGATTCTGCATAGTAAAGTCTAAATATATAAAATTGGTTTTATAAAAATAGGGAGGGGGGAGGGAAGGAAATGAAATTTACATTATTACAAGTTTAAAAATATAAAAATATAGATAAATAAATATATTTTTATATTTAGAAAATTTTGTTTTACATCCTTTCTTTGTCACTTATTTTTATCAAAAAAAAATATTATTAACAACCAACCTTTTAGCTTTATAGAACTTGCTCAATATTTTTTATTTTTATGATCCTTTAATTTTATTTAACCTATTCCAAAAAGAAAATAAATAAAAAGAGTATTTTTAAAAATCTATTTATGTATTAAAAATATACAATCCAAATGAAATAGTGTATTTTTACCCAAAATTAAGTGTCAAATTTGAGAGATTAGTGCTCTTTGCTAATGCAGAACCTAAGTTTGAGGCACCTTAGGCACTAATTTTATTGCCCCTTTTTAAATATTGAAGAAAATAAAATTAGTTTGTTTATAAGTTAGTTAGAAGTAAAAATGACGAAAAAATATGAAATAATAATCAAATTTATAATTATTGAAGCAAATACTGAAAATGGAAAATGACTTAAATTCAAAATAACATATGAGAATCAAAAAGCAAATAAGTAAAAAGAGTATTCTTAAAAAATCTATTTAGGTATTAAAAATATCACAATCCAAATGAAATAATGTATTTTTACATCAAATAAAGTGCTAAATTTGAGAGATTAGTGCACTTTGCTAATGCAGAACCTAAGTTAGAGACACCTTAGTCACCAATTTTATTTTACCTTTTAAATATTGAAGAAA
>JH720114.1:30019-44510 GCA_000231845.2 Tetrahymena malaccensis 436 | reverse complement strand
CCAAATGAAATAATGTGTTTTTACCACAAACCAAGTTCCAAATTTGAGAGATTAGTGCACTTTGCTAATGCAGAACCTAAGTTAGAGACACCTTAATCATCAATTTTATTGTACCTTTTTAAATATTGAAGAAAACAGAACTAGTTTGTTTATAAGTTCGTTTGAAGGAAAAATGAAGAAAATATATGAAATAATAATCAAATTTATAATAATTGAAGCACTTGATGAAAATGAAAAATGACTTAAATTAAAAATAACATATGAGAATCAAAAAGCAAATAAGTAAAAAGAGTATTCTTAAAAAATTTATTTAGGTATTAAAAATATCATAATCCAAATGAAATAATGTATTTTTACCACAAAATAAGTGTCAAATTTGAGAGATTAGTGCACTTTGCTAATCCAGAACCTAAGTTTGAGGCACCTTAGGCACTAATTTAATTGCTCCTTTTTAAATATTGAAGAAAATATAATTAGTTTGTTTATAAGTTTGTTAGAAGTAAAAATGACGAAAACATATGAAATAATAATCAACTTTATAATTATTCAAGCAAGTGATGAAAATGAAAAATGACTTAAATTAAAAATAATATATGAGAATCTGAAAGCAAATAAGTAAAAAGAGTATTTTAAAAAATCTATTTAGGTATTAAAAATATCACAATTCAAATGAAATAATGTGTTTTTACTACAAATTAAGTGTCAAATTTGAGAGATTAGTGAACTTTGCTAATGCAGAACCTAAGTTTGAGACACCTTAATCACCAATTTAATTGTTTCTTTTTAAATATTGAAGAAAATATAATTTGTTTGTTTATTAGTTAGTTAGAAGGAAAAATGAAGAAAACATATGAAATAATAATCAGCTTTTTAATTATTGAAGCAGTGCAGAAAATGAAAAATGGCTAAAATAAAAATAACACTTGAAAATAAAAAAGCAAACAAGTTAAAAGATTATTTTTAAAAATATATTTAGGTATTAAAAATATTGCAATCCAAAAGAAATAATGAGTTTTTACTCTAAAAGAAAACATATGAAATAATAATAAACTATTAAATTATTGAAGCAAATGTTGATAAAAAACAGGTATTTGTATAAATATTAATAAAAATAAAAAAGAAAAAAAGATCAATATTTTTTAAAAAAATAAAACTTGATAGTAATGTTAAATGAATAAGATAAATTATAATAAATTTAATTTACTTCAAATCAATATGGAGATTTTAATGAGACTTAAGCGAAGAGTTTAAAATCTTTTTTAATGATAAAAATAAAGTTATGGAGAAGTTAATTAAAAAATAATAAGTACATCTTCCAACTTTGTATATTTATTCTATTATATCATTTATCTTTTGTGATATTTAATTAACAACAATTTTATCTAAATTTAATTAATTATAAAAATAATTTAATAATCATTTATATTTAATAAGAATTTCTTTAGATTAAAAGAACAAGTAATTTATATATATAACAATAAATCCGAAGATTTAGAAATATAAATATATAGGTTGAATAATTAAATATTAATATCAGATTCTTAAAATTTTAAAAAATTTATTAAATATGTAAAATTCATTTATTTCATAAATATTATAGTGAATATATTTTGAAATTTTTAATAAAAATTTAATCTCTCTAAAATTTATTTTTTCTTTGTTTCTCTATTGATTTTGAAAAATAATTAAATTTAAATAAAAATATCGATAACTAAAAATCAGAAAAATAAATGAAAGAATAGAATAAATAATTTTACAATTTAAACGATGTAATTATTTATTTTTGAATTAGTTGCTTTTTAACTTAATTTTTATCATTAAAAAAGCTATTAAATTCTTCATTTTAATCTCACCCTTATCTTGAAATTAATTTTAGGTAAATTAAATGTATAATCATTTATCTTATCATTACTATTAAGCTAATTTTTCCTAAACAAATAATTTCACTTATATTCTTTTTTATTTATTCAAATTAATATTTATTTTAATTTAATTTTCAACTTTTGATTTTATTATTTTCTTATTCTTTAGTTCGTATATTTTCTTCATTTATCCTTCTAACTAACTAGTAAATAACTAATAATTATATTTTCTTCAATATTTAAAAAGTTAGAATAAAATTGGTATTGAAGGTGCCTAAGTCTTAGGTTCAGTATTAGCAAGCTGCACTCATCTCTCACATTTGACACTTTCTCTCTTGTAAAAGCAACTTATTTCTTTTCGACAGTTATATTTTGATATCAAGATGGATTTAAAATAAAATTATTCTTTTTATTTATTAGCTTTTAATTTTATTTTAATTCTTATTATGTCTTTTTAAATTTATATACTAGCTTTGGCATTAATTATCAATTAGTTTCTTATTATTTCACATTTTTCTTCATTTTCTATTCTAACTAACTAAAAAATTAATAATATTTTCTTGAATATTAAGAAATAATTAAATTTGTGATGAAGGTGTCAGTGGCATAAGTTCTGCATTAGCAAGCTGCACTAATCTCTCAAATTTGAAACTTTATTTAGCGTAGAAATACTTTATTTCTTTTGATATTTTTAAATATTAAAATGTTTTCATTTAAAAAGAAAATTTATTTTTTATTTTTTAGCTTTTCATTTGATTTATTTGCTTTTTGATTGTATTTTTTAATATTAAAGTTACTTTTCATTTTCAAGTTCTTCTTTAATTATTTTGTAATTTTTTAATATTTTTTTCTCTACTTTTTTCCTTCTAATAACTTATAAATTTATTAATATTTTCTTAAATATTTAAAAAGTTCTAATAAAATTGGACCAAATGGTGCCTTATACTTAAGTTCAGGATTGGCAAACTGTACTAATCTTTCAAATTTGACGCTTTCTCTCTAGTAAAAATAGCTTATTTCTATTTAATGTGGTATTTTTTAATATCAAAATGGAAAAAAGCAAAACTGCTTATTTTATTTATTATCTTTTTTTATTTGATACATTCGCTTTTAGATTTTAATTATTTTTTTTAATTTAATTCAGTTTTAATTTTCAAGTTTTGTTTTCCTTTTTTTTTACTTTCTTATTATTTCTTTTTTCCTACTATTTCAATGTTTAAAAAGTTTAAATTAAATTGGTTCAAGTGGTGCCTCAGAATTATGTTCTGGATTAGCAAACTGCATTAATCTTTCAAATTTGACACTTAATTTAGGGTAAAAAAGCACATTTATATAAGATTATGGCATCTTTTAACACCAAAATGATTTTTTTTACATATAATTTTTTAATTTGATTTATTTGCTTTTTGATTTGGTTATATTTTTTTGTTCAATAAAATTAGTAATTAAATTTTCTTAAATGTTTAAAAAGTTTCAATAAAATTGATGCTATCGGTGCTAAATGCTTAGGTTCTAATCTTGCAAAATGCACTAATCTCTCAAATTTAACACTTGATTTGGAGTAAAAATAGCTTATTTATATTAGATTACGATATATTCTAACTTCAAAGTGGATTTAAACAAAAATACTATTTAAATTAGATTTTTATTTGATTAATTAATATTTTTTTATTATTCATTTTTTCTTCTAGCTTTCTAATAAACTATTAATCATATTTTGTTCAAAATTTAAAAAGGCTAAACTAAATTGGTGCAAAGGGAGCTATAAGTTTAAGTTTTGGATTAGCAAAATGCACTAATTTATCAAATTTGACACTTAATTTGTTGTAAAAATAGCTTATTTCTTTTGAATTACGATATTTTTTAATATTGAAATTGATTTAAAGCAAAAATATTACTTTTATACTTTAAACATTTATTTAATTTATTTGGTATCTGGTTTTAATTATGTTTTTTTAATTTAATTTATTAGAATTTTCAAATTTTGCTTCAATTATTTATTTTTTTCAATTTATTTTATGTTTTTTCTTTATTCATTTTTTCCTTCTAACTAAATAATAAACTAATAAATTTTTTCTTTCTTCTTCAAAATTTAAAAAGAAAAAATTAAATTGGTGCAAAAGGTGCATAGATGATTGGTTTTAGATTAGCAAACTGCAAATTTCTCTCAAATTTAACTCTTAATTTGGCGTAAAAACAGCCTAATTCTTTTTAATTGTGATATTTTAAAAGGATCTAAAACAAAAATACTCTTTTTTAGATTCTAATGTCTTTTTTGAATTGAATTGAATTATTTTTAATTTTAAATTTTTGCTGTATTTATTTATTAATTTCATTTTATTTTTTTAATATTTTTTCTTCATTTTACTTACTAACTGAGTAATAATCTAATAACAATAATTTCTTTAATATTTAAAAAGTTCAAACAAAATTGTTTCAAGTGATGCATTAGAGTTATGTTTTGCATTAGCTAAATGCACTAAAATCTCAAATTTGATACTTGATTTAAAGTAAAAACAGCATATTTCATTTTGACCGTGATAATTTTAAATATGAAAACATATTTAAACAAAAATATTCTTTAAATTTATCAGATTTTAATTTGATTTAATTATTTTTTTAATTTAAGCAATTTTCATTTTTCAAGTTTAAATTTAATTATTTGTTAGTTTCAAATTACTTGATATTTTTTCTTCATTTTTAGTTATGACTAAATCTTCAAAATTTAAAAAGTTCAAATAAAATTGATACAGATACAGCCTTAAATTTATGTGTTGCATTAGCAAAGCTCACTAATCTCTCAAATTTGACACTTAATTTAAAGTAAAAAATGTTTAATATCTTTTAAATTGCTATATTTTTTAATACCAAAATTTAATCTATATAAACATATCTATGGTATTTTATTTTATTTAGTTGATTTTTACTATGATTTTATTAGCTTATTCATCTAAACCTAATTTAAAATATTAATTAATTCTTTTTTTATTTTTATTTTATTAATTAAAAATAAATTAAATATTTATTCTAAAATAATTAATTTTATAATTATTTGGATTAATAGAGAAAATAATATAGATAGATTTTATAAAGCGTAAATATAAAACAAATATCTAAAAGCTAAAAGACTAGTTGCAGAAAAAATGTATTTATGATAAAATAAAAGTGATAAAGATAAATAGGTCGTAGGTGATAGAATGGATAATTTAAATAACAATGTTTCTATATAAAAAATTTTATTAATCTTAACTTTGAAAGCAAATAATAAAATATAGAATATAAATTTATGTTTATTTTTTATCAAATAAAATAAAAGAAATAAAATATAATGTATGATAAAATTAATAATTGATTTTTTTAATTTATTAGTGAATATAAATATCTCAAAACAATAATTTAAAATTTCAACAACAAATTAAATTTAATTATTTAAAAAGTAGTACTGCAAAACATAAAAAAAAGCATTAAATAATAAAGCTAAAAATGGCATCGATATTTTTTAATATGATAATTATACTTATATTCTTTCTTTATTTTAAATAAAGATAAAACGAGGAAATACAGTGATTTTTATGTTAAGATAAAATCATAATTATTATTTATTAAAGATTTTTATTTTAAAAATGGGAGAGTGCGCTAGTAAATCATAATAGTAAAAAAATCAAGATTAATTAAAATTATCAGAAGTAGTACATTCCTTAAATAAATTTAGCTTCTATATTTAATTTTTATAAATAGGAATTAACTAATAGCGATAATATTCACTTGCAAATAAATATAGAGTAAAAGTCATATTTAGACTAACAAAAATAATAAACTATAATTCATTCATTATTTTATTTAAAATTTTATTTATTTCAAAGCTTTTAGAAAAGAAAATTAATTAGAATATTTTGAAAATTGTTCCTTTTTATTTAATTAATTCAGCATTTTCTGCAACATTTCTAGCGATAGTGAATTTCATTTCTGGACTTAAAATAAATAGATATAAAACTAAAAAATTTTGTTTCTTTTCATTTGCTATCATGGTTAGTAAACACTTTAATTTAATTAAAAACTAAAATTTTAATAACTTAATTTGTTTTTCACATTAATCATAATATAGATTAAGTAACTTACCTAAATCTTAGATTATCAAAAATTTGATGAATTCAATTTAAATATCATCATTAAAGCTAAATGATTAGTAAATATAAATTTTTTACTTTTTATTTTTTATATTAAAACATATAAAAAAATTATTTATTGAATTTAAATTAATTTTTTTATGATGACTTTTAGGTCTTAGGAGATTAATAATATTTAGAGATTTTAGGTTATGTAAAAAATGTTACAAAGCTGGACAAATATTTAATAAATAGATTTTGATTTTTTTGGTATTGCAAACTAAAAGGTTAAGATAGGTGACGAAGAAATTGATTAATTAGCTTCAACTTTAATTAAATGTAAGATGCTCTAGTCATTAAATCTTAATTTAACGTAAAATTGAATTAAAAATATTCTATTCAAATAATATTTTATTTAAAAGTGATAATAAAATTTAAGATTAAGGGATGTCTAAATTAGGTTTTGCTTTAATTTAATGCAAACAACTATAAAATCTTAATTTATTTGTTGTGTAAATATTTTTAATGATTTTTAATTAAATAAAATTTGTTTAAAAACCTTCTTGCTTTTCATTAACTTATTAAGAATTTACATGATAATTTTATTTATTTTAAAGTGGAAATAAGTTTGGAATTAAAGGAATAAACACTTTAGCCCAATCAATATTATAATGTGAAAAGATTGAAATCTTAAAGCTTTGTTAAATGTAAATGCTTTTCCCTAGCTTTGTTTATAGATAACAAGTATATAAAAAAGAATTAAAATCTTTTATTCTAAAAATTTATTTTAGTCTCAGCTTTTAATTGATAGAAAATGCGATAAGCAATTAATTGACAAAAAACTGTGCTCATTACAAAGTTATTGAAATTGTGATTGATGAGTTTTAAGAAAAAAAGTAACTTTTTATGAATTACTATTTTAAGATATGTTTAATAAAACATAAATTGAGCAATAAAAAATTTAAATATTTTTATAAAAATTATCAATTAAATTATTTGTAACTGTAAATTAAAATAATTTTTTTTATTTAAGCCAGCAAACAAACAATCAAAAGATTAGTCTAGATCTTAATAATTTAAACTTGTTGTTAGTTTAATTAAGCTCACTTACATAATTATCAATAGTTTTGAAGTAAAATTAACTTTTACAAATAAATAAACGAAAGAAAGCTTTCTATTTAAAAAAAATAATTCTAAGATATTTATATTAAAATTAGCAATTTTTTAGGAGAAAAGTAAAAATAAAACTTAAATTTAGATAATTGTGCTAACTTAAGTGCTTTAAATATCTAATTTTAAATAAAGTAAATTTTGTTTAAATTACTTTAATTTCTTTACTTTTTGGAATTATTAACTAAATTATTTTATTCATATATTTTTATTATTAAAGTTAGTCGTTTAAGTATATTTTATTAGATTATGAGTTAAAAGCTTCTCATATTGAACTATTTTTAAAAAACTGTTCAAATATATAGAGTCTGAATTTAGATTTTGAGTATATTAATATTATTTTATTATATCTTGCAATAATTATTTTTTTATAAAAGTTACTATCAAGCGAGTGATAATGAATTATCTAAGGCTCTTTTAACATTAGCAAATGCTAAAAAGCTTACAATCTTTTCCTTAAAATTAAAGTAAACATTTTGTTTGAAAGTAAGTCAATTACAAAAATCAATAAAAATTTAAAAATGAGAATTTAAATAAAAGTGCTAAAATTTGATAGGTTTATTTATTTTTTTAATTTTAAAGAAATACTTTGATCTCTCCTTTTGCAGCTAAATGTTTAGGAATCTTCTTGAAAAAATGTTAATTTCTTTAAGTTTTGAATATCTCTCTTAAGTAAAAAGCTTTACAAATAAATATATTTTATTATTAAATGATAATCTTCTATCTACAAAAATATTAAACATTAAGATTTTTAATAAGTTCAACAAAAATATTCAATTATATTTTTAAGAAATAAAAAAAATATTTCATAAATTTTATTCATTTATCATATATTAACAGATCACTAAATTAATTAAA
This sequence comes from Tetrahymena malaccensis 436, assembly GCA_000231845.2. NCBI lineage: Eukaryota > Ciliophora > Oligohymenophorea > Hymenostomatida > Tetrahymenidae > Tetrahymena > Tetrahymena malaccensis. The sequence continues at coordinate 36,514 of JH720114.1, read as the reverse complement.
ATTAAAAAAATGAAATAAAAAATATATTAATTTTTTTTATAATTAAAATGTATTGAAGTTATAAGCTTTCAAATGAATGCTAAAAGATATTTAAATTATCAGTGAGAAAAGTAAAGAAGCTAGTTTAATATAATGTCCTATTTTGTTGAGATAAATTAATGATTTAATCTTATTATTTAGTTTAAACTATAAATGTTTTATATTTGTTTATATGGTACTTCCAGAATCTAAATCCTGCAATTTCAATTTTTTTTTGAAATATATTAATATATAAATTAAATTTTATTTTTTCACTTCTTTTTTTGATTTTAAGTAATTTATATACCATGTCCCACACAACATCTGACATTTTTTTTAGATTAACTTTTTAAATATATTTGCTATCATGAAAATTTATTTATTATCTTTTATTTTTTTAAAATAAATATAAAACCAGGAAATACAGTGATTTTTATTTAATTAAAAATGGGAGATTGTGTTAGTAAATCATAATTTTAAAAGAATCAAATTTTATTAGAATTATCAGATGTAACACGTTTATTAAATAAATTTAGCTTCTATATTTAATTTATATAAACAGGAATTACAAAATACTGATATCAATATTATTCACTTAGAAATAGTTATTATATAATCATATTTTGACAGACAAGCATAATAAATTAAGTAATCATATTTGGAGAAGCAAGAATAATAAATTAAATTTCATTCATTAGTCAGATTTAAATAATATTTTATTAATTTTAAAAACTTTTTAGAAACAAAATTTGATTAAATTAACTTAAAATATTTGTCTTTTTATTTAATTGATTTAGAATTCCATGTGATACTTCTAGTGATATTGAATTTCATTTCTGGACTTAAAATAAATAAATATAAAACTAAAAAATTTTGTTTCTTTTCATTTGCTATCATGGCTAGTAAACAAACTAATTTAATTAAAAATTATTATTTTAATAGCTTAATTTGTTTTTCATATTAATACCATAGATTAAATGACTTTACTAAATCTGAGATAGTCAAGCATTTGCTAAATTCAAATAAAATACAGTCATTTAAGCTAAATGATTTGTAAATAAAAATTATTGATTTAAATTATTTATTGAATATAAATTAATTTTTTTATGATGACTTTTAGGTCTTAGGTGGTTAATAATATTTAGAGATTTTAGGTTGTGTAAAAAATGTTACAAAGTTGGACAAATATTTAATAAATAGATTTTGATTGTTTTGGTATTGGAAAATCAAAGGTTAAGATAGGTGACGAAGAAATTGATTAATTAGCTTCAACTTTAATTAAATGTTAGATGCTCTAATCATTAATTCTTAATTTAAAGTAAAATTTAACTAAAAATATTTTATTAAAATTATATCTTATTTAAAAGTGATAATAAAATTTAAGATTAGGGGATGTCTAAGTTAGGTTTTGCTCTAACTTAATGCAAATAGCTATAAAATCTTAATTTATTTATAGTGTAATTAATTTTAAAAATTACTAATTAATTTATAATCCTTCATGCTTTTATTAATTTAATCACTGATTTTTAATAATGTTGATTTTAGTGGAAATAAGTTTGGATTAAAAGGTATAAGCACTTTAGCTCTAGCCATATTATAATGTGAAAAGATTGAAATCTTAAAGCTTTGTAAAATGTAAATGATTTTACACATCTTTCTTAAAAATAATTAGTAGATAGATAATAAGAATTAAAATCTTTTATTTTATAAATTAGTCTCAGCTTTTAATTGATAGAAAACGCGATAAATAATTAATTGACAAAAAATTTTGCTCATTATAAAGTTATTGAAATTAGGATCGATGAGTTTTATGAATAAAAGTAATTTTTTATAGCTTATTATTTTCAAGATATGTTTAATAAAGCATAAATTGAGCAATAAAAAATTTCAACTTTTAAAAAAAAAAATATAAATTAAATTATTATAATTGTTTATTAAATCAATTTTTTTATTTAAGTTAACAGAGAAACAATTAAATGATTAGTTTAGATCTTAATAATTTAAACATATTTTTGCATTAATTAAGCTCTCTTACATAATTATCTATCATTTTCAAGTAAAATTTATTTTTTAAAATGAATAAAAGAAAGAAAATTGTTTAATTTATATTTTTTTAAATAATATTTAATTTCTAAGATATTTAAATTAAAATTAGCAATTTTTTAAGAGAAAAGTAGAAATAAAATTTAAATTTAGATAATTGTGCTAATCTAAGAACTATAAATATCTAATTATAAATTATGTAAATTTTGTTTAAATTCTTTACTTTTTAAAATAATTTACTAAAACATTTTTTTCTTAAATTTTTATTATTAAAGTTAGCCTTTTAACTATACTTTATTAGGTTATGAGTTAAAAGCTTCTCATATTGAACTATTTTTATAAAACTGCTAGAATTTATAGAGTTTGCAAATAGATTTGGAGTATATTGATATTATTTAAATATGTCATGCAAATAATTTTTTTATAAAAGTTTTTTTTAAGTAAGTGATAATGAATTATCTAAGGCTCTTTTAACATTAGCAAATGCTAAAAAGCTTAAAAGCTTTTCCTTAAAATTAAAGTAAATATTTTGCTTGAATGTCAATTTAAACTCCAAAAGTCAATTAAAATTTTAAAAAGAGAAATTTTAAAAGAAATGCTAAAATTTGATAGATTTATTTATTTTTTTAAATTTAAAGTAATACTTTGATCTCTCCTGTTGGAGTTAATGTTTTACTAGCCTTCTTGAGAAAATGCTAATTTCTTTAAGTTTTGAATATCTTTCTTAAGTAAAACGATTACAAATAAATATTTATAATTATTAAATGATCATCTCTTATAAAAATAAATATTAAAATCAATTAATTTATGTTTTTTAATTTTTAATAAATTCAACAAAAAATATTCAATAATATTTTTATGAAATAAAATAATATTTCAAAAAGTTTATCCATTTCTCACATATTAACAAATCGCTAAATTGATTAAAATTAAAAATATATTTACTTTTTTAAATTAATATAGCTTCAGATTATATGAATGTTATTAAAACTTTAAACTATCAGTGCTAAAATTTAAGAAGTTAATTAAATACAATTCTTTTTGTTGAGATAAATTAATGATTTAATCTTATTATTTAATTTAAGTTATAAATTTTTTTTTATAATTATTTGTATGGTAGTTCCAGAATAAAAATCCATCAGATACTGTTTTTTTTATATCTTAAAATATAAATTAAATTTTATTATTTTTTTTATTTTGTTTATTTAAGGTAATCTATATATGTAGGATAAAGTACATACAAAAACTCTAGTATTAATAAAATATTTTTTTATTTTTCAGAAATTAATCCAAGAAGATTAAAAATGATTTTGCAATATTTTTGTAGAGTGTGCTAATTGAGGGATTATTTTAATATTAAAGTACATAAAATTAAATAAAAATTTTTTTAAATTGCTATAGGACCCATAAGACTTGGAACAATCATAAATTTTACGCAAGTGGTAAGACTAGTATATTTGGTTAATAACCTCTTCCTCGGTTAGTTATTCAAGTAGTAACCACAAATTTTCTATTGGAATTAACTATCGACTATATAGAGGATCTCAAAAATATTTGAGCAATGCATTATACTAGATTTACTCTTATTGATCCTAACGTTATAAAAATAAAGATATAATACTCTGAATTGTCTATTTTCAGCAAATCTTTGATTATTAAGTAAACAAATTGATAACTAAGATAAAAATCAGTGAATATCCAATGACTTGAGTGAGGCTTTGTCTGGGTCTCAGGGTTCATTTATAAACAGTGCAATTAGTGTTGTAGATTCGACAGGTTTTTGAAAAAAACGATGATTTTTAAAAACCCTTAATTTTCAAAAAAAAAAAAATACAATAAACTTTAAAATATATAAAAATATACATAATAATCAAAAATCAAGTTTTTCTTCTTCTTTTGTTCTTTATTCCTCAAATTTATGAGGTGATATTTAATTTAGCTATTTATCTAAATATCTGAGATCTAATTGTTTTATTGGCAAAATATATAATACAAAATCTTATTTTTACTCAATGAAATTAAAGATTAAAATTTCTTCATAGATTTTAAAAACATTTGAAAATCACCAACATTTATGTGATTGTTTGTGATACTTCAAAACAGGAACAGCAGTATTTAAATATTAAACTTTTTCTCCAATTTCAAATGGTATAAATACTTTAAATGAGTGAATTGAGTTAACTCTGTATTTTTTTTATGTATGTCCTTTACCCCATATAAAATTTTCGCTATACATGTATATGAATACCTTCTTATATAATTTGATTCAAGTTCTTTCATCCATAAAAAGCTCATTAGAAAATATTAGATAACTAATCTTTTACTTTTTATTTAGACCTTTATATTTCAATAACAATTTGACCATTCATAATACAATCTCAAGCTAATTTAGAATCTATGATCAATCTTAATCTAATTATTGCTTTTTTTTATTTAATTTTTCATGTTTTTTTTGTATTAAAATAAAGAAATATAATATATTTAATAAAAATATATTTAATAGACTAAATATAATTTATTTGCAATAAATCTATGATTTTATTTGTGCTGTTTTTATGTAAATAACCATAAAGTTAAATTCTGTATTTTATAAAAATGATAGATAAGTAAATACTATTTTTTTAACAATTAGAAATATTGCTTTTAAAATTATACATTCCATCTATATTTGTCATTTTTTTATCCTAATTATATTTATTTGACAACTGATATTTTGGCTTTAAGAATCTTTCTCAATTTTTTAATTTATAAGATTCATTAATTATATTCGATCTACCAATACACATTAGAGATAATTAAAAAAATTAGAATGTATATTTATATTCTATATAATCAATAAAATATAAAAATAAATAAATAGTTTCAAATTTAATCTTATATATAAAAGGAATATATTTGTTTTAAATTAAATGTTTGAAATTAAAAATATCACAATCCAAAATGATTAAGCTATTTTTACCTTAAATTAAGCTTCAAATTCGAGAGATTACTACAATTTGTTAATTCAAAATAAGTTGGGGCACTTCCATCACTAATTTAATTGCCACTTTTTAAATTTTAAGAAGATATAATAAGTTTGTTGGTTAGAAGAAAAAATTAAGAAAAAATATGAAATAATAAAATAATTAAAGCAAAAGTTAAAAGTTAAAAATGACTTAAATTAAAAAAACCATAATTAGGATCTAAGATCAAATAAATCAAATAAAAAGGTATAAAAATATCACAATCAAAAAGAAATAAGCTATTTTTAACTTAAATCAAGCTTAAAATATGAGAGAATAGCACAGTTTACTAATACAGGACATTAGCTTGAGGCACCTTTTGCACAAATTTAACTTTTACTTTTTAAAAATCGAAGATATTATAGTTACTATATCTATTAGTAAGAAGGAAAAGTACAAAATGAAACATAAATAATGAAAGTAAAAGTTAAAAATTAAAAATGAATTAATTTAAAAAAAATCTAAATAAGAATTAAAAAGCAAAGAAACCAGATAAAAATCTAATAAATAAAAAAGTTTTTTTGTTTTAAATAAATTTTTTATATTAAAAAATACCACAATCAAAAATAAACAAGCTGTTTTTACCTTAAATCAAGTTTCAAATTAGAGAGATTAGTACAGTTTTATTATGAAGTTATTAAGTTTGAGGTACCAGATGCACCTATTTAACAGTTACTTTTTAAATATTGAAGAAAAAATAATTAGTTTATATGTTAGTTAGAAGGTATAATGAGAATAAATATTAAATAATTAGGAACTATTAATTATTAAAGCAAAAGTTAAAAATTAAAAATGATTTAAATTAAAAATAAGCATAAAAATAAAAAGCAAATAAATCTATTAAAAAAGATTCTTTTGTTTTAAGTCTATTTTTATATTAAAAATATCACAATCCAAACGAAATAAGCTATTTTAACCTTAAATAAATTGCCAAATTTAAGAGATTAGCCTTATCTGCTAATGAAGAAGCTATACATGAGGCACCAAATGCAAATACCAATAAACTATAACTTTGTAAATATTGAAGAATAAATTATTATTGTGAAATGTCTTTTTAATTTGGATAGACAAAATTTATTAATTTTTGTAATAAAAAGTAGGGTATTATATTGATATTTAACATATGGTAACAATAACTTATTAATAATACTACATTCAATGTTTGAATATTAAACACTTGTATCTTATTATTTTAAAAGGACACTGCATTTAAGATCATTTTATTTAACACTGGATAAAATCTGTTAGATAAATATACTTTATAAAGGTGTTAGTTTAACAAAATTAAATATTTAAATAAAACAAAAATATAATTTTAAAATAAAATAAAGCAAACTTTCTCAAATATTTTTATTATTAAATAATTATTTTAATTTTTTAATGATATAGATTAATTTAAAATAATTTATTTCTTTAATATTTTAAATATTAT
>JH720114.1:6331-17411 GCA_000231845.2 Tetrahymena malaccensis 436 | reverse complement strand
TTGAATCTTATCAAAATAATAATAATATTATTTATTAATTAATAATTGAGTAATGATTAAAATATTTATAAGTTAAATAAAATAAATCAGTAATATTTAGTTTTAATTTAATTAATTTATCATTATATTAATAGAAATAATAGTATTAGTCATAGTTAAGCAAATGAATTGACAGATTTCCTGAAGAAATAATTATTCGCAGCTAAAGTAAATAATAAATTAAAATAAATAATAAAAATTTAAAATTTATATTAAAATATTAGTTATCTATTAACTGTTGAATGAGATCAAAATAATATATGAATACTTAAGATTTTATTTTTAGTAATAAGTTTACTTATTCTAAAAAATAAAAACATAAAGTTTCTTTTTATTCAAAAAATAAAAATAATTTGTTTTCTTTATTTCTTATTTATGATATTGCCTAATTATACTGTAAATTTATTTTAACAAAATAACAATTAAATGTTAAAATAAATTTTTTATTTTAAATTTGTATTTAAAAATTAAATTATTTAAATTATATTTATTTTTTTAAATTTAAAACAAATTATATTAAATAAATTAAATACTATTATATTAATTTTATTAATTTTATATTCATTAATCTTTAAATTATAAAAATAAATTATGAAATTATCTATACATAAAAAATTTGATTTTTTTTGATTTAACTCTTTTCTTATATTATCTATTAAAATCACTGACAATGTGGGAAATAGATCAATTTACATATTTAGATACTTATTATAATTTTTATTAAAATAAAGATTTCTTGATAACAAAAATGTGTCAATGTGTTTATAAATCAATAGCCATTAGAATCTAAATTTATTGAAATTATCAGACGTAATATACTACTTAATTAAAATTATCTTCTAAATTTAATTTATATCAATAGTAATTAAAAAATAATGATAGCTATTGCATTCACCTACAATTAAATATAGAGTGTAAAACATATTTAAGGAAAATGAATTTCATTTTTAGACTTAAAGTAAACAATCATAAATTTAAAAAACTTTGTTTTTTTAAATATGCTATTATGGTTAGTAAGAATATTAATTTAATTAAAAATGATAATTTTAATAACTTAATTTGTTTTCCACGTTAATAAAATAGATTATATGGCTTAAATTAATCTTAGTTAATCTAATATTTGCAGAGCTTAAATAAGATATAAATAATTAAGATTACTTATAAAGAAATTAATTAATTAGGTTTAATTTTTATAAAATGCTAAAGACTCTAATCATTAAATCTTAATTTAACGTAAAATTAATTTAGTAATATTATTATTAAATTATTTTTTAATTTAAAAAAATAATAATAAAATTCAAGATTAAGGGATGTCTAAATTAGGTTTTGGATTAATATTGTGCAAATAATTATAGAATCTTATTTTAATTGTTACGTAATTATTTTTTACCATTTATTTTCAAATACTATATCAAACTAAAATCAATAAATAAATATTACTGAATTTTTATGAAATTAAATATAATTTTTATTTATTTTTAAAGTGGAAATAAGTTTGAAATAGAAGGACTAAACAGTTTAGCTCAAGCCATTTTATAATGTAAAAATATCAAAGTCTTAAAACTTTGTTAAGAGTAAATTATTTTCCATAATTTATAGTTGATTAAAATAATTAATTAATTTTTTTCTCAGTTTAAATTATAAAAAAATATCATTAAACTCTTTTATTTTAAAAATTTATTTTTAGTCTTTGCTTTTCATTAATAGAAAATGCAAAAAATAATTAATTCACTTAAAATTGTGCTCATTATAAAATAGTTGAATTAAAGTTTGACGAGCTTAATAACTAAAAGTAATTTTGTATTATTGATTATTTTTAAGATATGTATAAAGAAATGATAAAAATGATTAAATGAAAAAAGATTTAAGTTAAAAATTATTGATAAAAATTTTGTTTCATTTAAATATATAAACTTTTTTAATTTGGAAATATATTTTTAGATTTTTTTTTTGAAGTCAAGAAAGATATGATTATTAGTTCAGATCTTAGTAACTTAAATTCAGTTCTCTTTAAGAATTATCTATTATTTTTAAGTAAAATAAAGAAATTCAAATTTATATTATTATAAAAATAAATTATGCTAAAACTAGAAACTTTTAAGGAGAAATAAAAAAATAAAATTTATTTTTAGTTAATTGCGCTAATTTAAAAGAAATTTATATATAAAATAACATTTTTAATTCTAGATAAAATAAAGCCCTGAGGAAATAAAATATGGTTAAAGTTAATAGCACAAATTCGATTTTTTTTTCCACTAAGAAGTATAAAAAAATAAATTAAATATTACTTTAAAATTTTTTAATTTGAGAAAAGGGTTTAAATATTATATGAAATTTGAAAGTATTGGATTAGAAAATTATATATAAATGAAGGTATAAATTAATTAAAATCATTTTTAAAGTTTATTATAAAATATCAAATAAAAATATTTTTTCCTTACTATAGTCGATAATCAATTAGAAATAAAGGAACATTTTTAATTTGTACAACAATTGGCAGATTTAAAATGCTCTCCAACTTGAATGTACAACTCTGGTAATTTAAATAGCAAATAACTATATTATTTAATAAATAAATCTAATTTGTATAGGAAAAATAAAATCAGTGATACAAGGGTATCAATTATAGGAGTTGGAATTAGTTGTTGTTTAAACCTTACAACTTTAACTTTAATTTTAGCGTAGATTTTATTTTTTATTAAATTTACAAACAAAATAATATTTAAATTGTTTTAAAACAAAAATAAAAATATTTCTAAAAAAATTATTTATAATTAATAAAAGTGGAAATTAATTTGGTAATGAGGGAGCATTTTATATTGGTAGAGCATTAAATGCATGCAAACAGCTAATCTATTTAAATATGAACCTTTCGTAGCAAACTTTAATTATCTTTTTTAATTTTAAATATTTAAAATTTATAAATTAATTTCATTCATAAATTTATTTAAAAAACTTAAAATTTATTAACTTTGTTATTTTATTGATTATTTTAAATTATTAAGGTAAAATTAAATAGAAGATGATTGAGCAGCTGCTATTAACTCAGGAATAAGTAGCTGTTAACTGTTAACTTATTTAAATTTTTAACTCTGGTAATTTTAATTTCTTTTTTTATAATTGAAAAGAGTTTAATTATTTTTTATACTCAATTTTAATAAAAATTAAATTTACTTTACTGACATATTATAAAAGGGAAAATAAATTAAGTGATACGGGAGTAAAAAATATTGGGTAAGGCTTAAGTAACTGTACTGAACTCAAGAATTTACAATTTAGTAAGTATTATGTAAATTTTTTCATTTTAAAAACAATTATTTGTAGTTTTTTATCTGTTTTTAATGATTAATTTATATTTAAAATATTTCTAAATAAAAGCAAGAATAACTTTGGATATGATGGAGCATTTAAAATGGGCACAGCATTAAGTAAATGTAAAAACTAACTAATCTAATAATAGATTTAAGGTATTTCTATTTTAGCTTTTTTTAATGCATATATTAAAATAAAGTAGCTCTTGTATTATTAAAAATGTATTATTCATAAATAATTCTACCCATTAAAATATTTAGAATCAATTTTTTTAAGAAAAATGTAATTAATCTAGATTAATGCAATTTCCAAATTTACACACATATCAGTAATATTAATATAATTAATTATAAATATTATATAAATAATACAACCTTTGAGTAGAATTAATTCATTAAAAAGATATAAAGGTTATATGTAGGGTTAGACAGTGATTCCTTAAAACCTAGATATTGTTACTATAACCATATAGTATAATATTGAATAATACACAAATTGATAGAGGAATAAATGCTCTAAAATATGCAGTATGGTATATAATGATATCATATCTATAGAATATTTTTCATAGGAAATTTAGAATTTTGCATGCAGTAAATTTTATTATTATTTTTAAAATATTTTTTTCTAATATAAACTAATTACTTTAAAGATGTTGTTAATTAATTAATATTTATTTAATATGAAATTTTATAATAAAAGTGACAATTAAGTTGGGAACGAAGGAGCATCTGCTCTTGGCAGAGCACTAAGTAATTGTAAACTGCTAACTAATTTACTATTCTTTTTAGAGTATATTTAATTTTACTTTTTTAATATATTGAGCTACTATTTTATTTTAAGTTTAATTTAGAAAGATTTTTAATTAATAAACTAATAAATTTTGATTATTTGAAAAGCTAAAACTAAATAGGTGATATAGAAGCATATTAAATTGGATAAGGCTTAAGTAGCTGCACTTAGCCTAAAAATTTACAATTTTTAATGAGGTAAATTTTATTTGTTATTTTTTTATTATTTTTAAAAAACTTGTAAGTTTTAAATTGTTTAATTTTTTCTTTATAATGAAATTGAATTATAAAAGCATTAATTAAATTGGGAATGAGGGAGCGTCTGCAATCAGTAGAGTGCTAAATAACTGTAAACTGCTAAATTATCTAGATTTATCTCTTTGGTAAATTTAAATTTTCTTTTAATAAACTTAAACTGATTAAAATATTTATTTTATTTTGGGTTTAATTTAAAAAGAATTTTAACAAATAAATTAATAAACTCTAATTATTTGAAAAGGAAAGTTAAATTGGTAATACAGAAGCATCATAAATTGGGTAAGGTTTAAGCAGCTGCGCTCAACTTACAGATTTAATATTGGATATGAGGTAAACTTTATTTCATATTTTTAAAATAATATTTCTAATATATTATATTTATAAAATTTGATTGCTGAAAATTGTTATTAATATGAAATTCAATTAAAAGCAATAATTAAATTGGGAATGAAGGGTTATCTGCTATTGGTAGAGCAATAAGTAGTTTTAAAATTCTAACTAAACTAACTATTGACATTTTGTAATATTATTTTCATTATTTTACCATTTAAAATAAAATAAAATTAGTATAAAACTCTTAATGAATTTAAAATTTAAAAGATAAAATGTTTTAAATAACCTTGGAGCATTAAGCTTTGTATCTTATTTAGCTGAGTTAATAGAACTTCTGTATCTAAAATTTTACATTCTGTAATTCTAAATAAAATATTAAAATTTATAATTCAACAACACTTATTTTCTATTAATAAAATATAAAAGTGATTAAAAAAATATAATTGATGAATAATATTATTGTAGTGTTGCAAGACCTATCAGTAAATTCCTTAAACTAAAAACTTTGTCATTGAGTTTTACGTAAAAATAAATTATAAATAAATATTTAAATCTTTAATGCATTAAAAAGATAATATGAGAAATTTCTAAAATCTAGTGAAATAATAAACTGTAGAAACATTAGAATATTGGAACTTGACATAAAGTAATTACTTATGTTTTACTTTAAATAAAATATGAATACTTAAATAATAATACAAATTTTTTTAAAAAGGAAAAATACTTCATAAATAAAAATTAGAGAGTTATTATAGCTATTGGCAAAAAAGATAAAAATATTAGTTAAACTTAATCATAGTTTTCTATGAAATGTTTATAAATAAATATATTATATTTTATTTATTAAATAAGATTCTTAATAGTATTTGTATGAGTGAATTGTATATTTTTAAAGTATTTAAACATTGATTTGATAATTTATATAAATTAAATATCAAACGTTTTTATAAAATTTATTAAAAACTCCAAGTATTTCTTTTAGTTAATACCTTAACATTAATTTTTAAAAGATTAAGCAATAAAATACTTATTAAAAATTTAAAATTTTAGATATCAGAAATCTATAGCGAAATTATTAAAGTTAGAAACATAGTTGGAAAGTTATTTAAATTCAAAAATAGAAAGATATATAATCTAGTGCGTATGTGTTTTAAATAAAAAAGTACATTATTTAATCTCCTCTGTCTGTATCTTCTTACTTTGCAAATTTATCATATTTGAAGAATACAAAAAATAATCAAGCAGTGAAGATAAAATTAATTTTTGAAATATCTAGATTGATAAGCAACCATCAACTAGATATTTATCATAGGATATTAAATGAGCAAAACTAGTTTCCATCAAAATTTTGATATGTCAGATATGTCATATGATAATATCTAAGATAAATTAGGATTTTTGAAAGGTGGCTTTTACAGAATTTACAATAAATATTTGCCACGAAGTATAGCGCTTTGCATATTTAAAATGAAATATATTAAGATGAGAGACTATGTATTGAAAAAATTTATTTTTTTGTTTTTTTTTGAATTTTTTTATAAAAAAATATAGCAGTTCCACAATTTAAATTATAGTTGTAGCAGATTATTCATAATTTTTTTTAATTTTATATTTTTCATATTAAAAATATAAAATAAAATTATGGGCAGTCAACTACAACTATAATTTAAATTGTAGAACTGCTATATATTATTACTTATTTATAAAATCATTATTAATCACTTTTCTTATAAACCAACCAGTCTTTTTTTATTATTTGAATACTATCTTCGATATTTTTTCAAGTTGCAATTGAAGAAGATTAAGAAACCTTTAAATTTAAATAAATACTAAGTTATTAGTTAAACCTTTTTTAAAGATAAATTAAATTTTATTAATTAAGAGGGATAGATACCTATTTACGTATTTATACTTATCTCAACTGTCTATGATTCATATTTTATTATTTTAGGCCTTTGTCTTAAATATATACTCTTAGCTATTAAATAATATTTGTTTGGAGCTAAACCTTTTTTAACTCTCGCATAAATTAAATTAAATTGGGAGAATATTGAACTAACTATCAATTACCAATATTTTTCTTCTTCTTCTGGTATTCTTTTGATGAAAAGTTCTTTGGGCTTTTTATAAATAATTATGACTATTCTTTCTTTCTTTATTAATTAATTATTCTTTATAATTTTAATAAATAATTAATCCTAAAAATTTTATAAGAAAAAATTAATAAATTTAAACTATTTTAGATTATTAATAATTAGAAAATATTTTATATGAAATAGTGCTGTATTTAGAATTAAGAGTACTTTCTATAGAAATCTATTGATTGATAGTCTAAGATACACTTTTTTACTTAGTTAAAAGGAATTTATCTTAAACCAAGTATTAATTTTTTTAATATTAAGTACTTTTTTAAGCAGCTACGCTTTTTTTTTACGATTTCTTATTTGTTTGTAAAATTTTTAATATCACCATAATGAAAGCAATTTACTTACACCTTCATCTTTACTATTGGGTAAAAATCGGATTCCCTTAACAAACTTATTTACTAATATAATACCTTTTTTATCTAAAATTTTCTAGGTTAGCTTAGAAACGCAATTACTAAAGATTTCTTGTATTATCTAATCAGATAAAATATAAAATATAGTATTAGTGACTTTAACTGTCATAGATTTTTAAAGTATCTTTCACTATTAAGAGGAAAATCATATTACATTAAGTATTTAGTACCATCAGATGAAATAGAGAACACCTAAAACAGAACCTGTCTATTCAATAAACCATTATTCCATCTATTTATCTTCTTTTTTTTAATATTTTATTTAATTCCTTAAGCTTTTCTAGTTTTATCCATATAAATTCTTACTTTTTTTACATAAACATATTGATTCTTCAGCCAATAAAACCATAATTTTTACCTGAGATTTTTAGTCTTATGAATCTTTTTGTTCAAATGCTTCTTTTTATGTCATCTTTTTTTAAAGCCTCAAAGCAAATATTATTCATTTTACTTCAAATTTAGCTAAAATCTTTTTATTTATAAGATTTTTAATTGAATTATAAAATTGAGATTTGTATATTTGAGATTTATGGTAAAGCTAGTCAGTCTATTTTCATAATTATTTCTACTATCTTTTAGCTTTAGAAATAATTTTTATGAAAGAAATAAAGCTTGTATAACTTAAATATCTAAAAATATTCATGAAATATTAATTTTTTTGATAGTATCCTAATAAATTCTATTCTTTGCTAATTTATTTAATTTTATTTCAAATATAATATTCTCAATTTAATAAAAAACACTAAATTATTTATTTTTTATCCTTTTGCTAATTGACAACTGACCGAAACCTAAATTTTATTTATTGTAAATTCTAAATATTGCAAAAGGGTGATTTCGAAGTATGAATTACATATATTAATACACTATTTTATATTTTCTATGTTTAGTTTATTTTTTCAAGGTAAATTAAGTAGAAAGTTTTTAAGACTTTGTTTTTTGATTTTTCTAAATTGTATGTCTTTTTTATATGTTCTATTTTATAATGAATAATAATGAACTCAATTTTTATCCTTTATCTTATATAAAATTTTTGTTATACATGTATATGGATACCTTCTTATATAATTTAATTAAAGTTATTTCATTCATAAAAAGTTCATTTGAAAATAATAGATAACTGAACTTTTCTTTTTATTTAGGACCTTTATAATTCAATAAAAACTTAAATGTATAATTAAAAAAAGTATATAGCTAATCTGCTTATTTAGTTTAAGCAGTCTGCAAGTGTCAAGTTTAGATATATATTTTATTTTTTTAAAAATAATGTGGGTTAAGGATATTTAATTTCAAAATATATTTTTTAATTAAAAAATTCAAAAATATATAATATAAAAAAATTATGCATAGTCCACTACCACTATAATTTAAATTGTGGAACTGCTATATATATTTAATATCTGACAATTCTTAATAATATCTCAAAACTAATTTAGAATCTATGATCAATTTAAATCTAATTATTGCATTTTTTTTTTATAACTTTTTTCATGTTTTTTTGTATTAGAATCAAGAAAAATAATATATTAAATAAAAATATATTTAATAGACTCAATATAATTTATTTGCAATAAATCTATGATTTTATTTGTGCTGTTTTCATATAAATAATCATAAAGTTAAATTCTGTGTTTTATAAAAAATGATAGATAAATAAATATTATTTTTTAACAATTAGAAATATTGCTTTTAAAATTATACATTCCATCTATATTTGTCCTTTTTTATCATAAATATATTTTTTTGACAACTGATATTTTAGCTTTAAGAATCTTCCTCTATTTTTTAATTTATAAGATTCATTAATTATATTCGATCTTCCAATACACATTAGAGATAATTAAAAAAATTAGAATGCATATTTTAATTATCTTTAATCAATAAAATATAAAAGAATAAATAAATAGTTAAAAATTTAATCTAATAAATAAATGGAGCATATTTTTTTAAATCAAATGCTTGAAATTAAAAAATATCACAATCCAAAATGATTAAGCTATTTTTACCTTAAATCAAGCTTCAAATTTGAGAGATTACTACAATTTTCTAATTCAAAACATAAGTTGAGGCACTTTTCATCACCAATTTAATAGCCACATTTTAAATTTTAAGAAAATATATTAAGTTTGTTGGTTAGAAGAAAAAATTAAGAAAAAATATGAGATAATAAAATAATTAAAGCAAAAGTTAAAAGTTAAAAATGACTTAAATTAAAAAAAACCATAATTAGGATCTCAAAACAAATAAATCAAATCAAAAGAAATCAAAAGGTATAAATATATCACAACCAAAAAGAAATAAGCTACTTTTACTTTAAATCAAGCTTAAAATGTGAGAGAATAGCATTATTAATGTAGGACTTAAGCTTGAGGCGCTTTTTGCACAAATTTAGCTTTTACTTTTTAAAAATTGAAGAAATTATAGTTCCTATATCTATTAGAAAAAAGGATAAATTGAGAAAAAATTCGAAATTAAAACATAAATAATGAAAGTAAAAGTTGAAAAATAAAAATGTATTAAATTAAAAAAACCATAATAAGAATTAAAAAGCAAAGAAATAAAATAAAATTCTAATAAATAAAAAGAGTTTTTTTGATTTAAATCAATTTCTTATTTTAAAAAATACCACAATCAAATATAAATAAGCTGTCTTTACTATAAATTTGAGAGATTAGTACAGTTTTATTATGAAATTATTAAATTAGAGGTACCAGATGCACCAATTTAATTGTTACTTTTTAAATATTGAAGAAAAGATTATTAGTTTATATGTTAGTTAGAAGATAAAATGAGAAAAATATAAAATAATTATTAACTATTAATTATTATGTAAAGTAACAGTTAAAAATTAAAACTGATAGAAATTAAAAATAAGCATAGAATAAAAAGTAAATAAATCAATTAAAAATATTCTTTTTGTTATAAATCTATTTTTAAGTTACAAATATCGTTCAAAGGAAATAATCTATTTTAACCTTAAATGAAGTGCCAAAATTGAGAGATTAGCTCTATTTGGTAAGCTATATGTGAGGCACCAAACGCAAATATAAAAATTTATTAATTTGTGTTAATAAAAAATATAATATAAAGATTAAGGAGGTTTAAGATAAATGTTTTTTCTATTTATTAAGTGGAATTTTAAAAAATAGGAGAAAATTGTTTTTTTGTGATTAATTTATTATTTAATTTTTTTATATTAGTTAATTTTAATATTTTTTTATATAATAATTAATTATTTTAATTTTTTAATGAAATAGTTTAATTTTTAAATAATTTATTTCTTTATTATTTTAGATATTATTTATGTTTTTAACAAATTTAATTTTTTTTGTTTTTATTTATTATTTTAAATAAAATAGATTAAATTTAAATAATTTATTTCTTTGATATTTTAGATATTATTTCTGTTTATTTAATAATTCAATTTTTTTATTTATATTAATTTTTAATAATTTATTTCTTTAATACTATTGATTTTGTTTTTGTTTTTCACATAATTAATTGTTTTATCTTTATTTATTATTCTAAATAAAATAAATAAATTTTTAAATAATTTATTTCTTCAGTATTTTAAATATTGTTTATGATTTTAACAAATTGAATTTTTTTTTTATTTATTTATTATTTTAAATAAAATAGATTAATTTTTTAATAATTTATTTCTTTGGTATTTTAGATATTATTTATGTTTATATTATAATTGAATTTTTTTATTTTTATTTAATATTTATTAATTTTAAATAATTTATTTCTTTAATACTTTTGATAAAATTAATTTTTTTCACAC
>JH720113.1:74400-167257 GCA_000231845.2 Tetrahymena malaccensis 436 | reverse complement strand
CCAACCCCAACCCCAACCCCTTTATATAAATATATATGTCTAAATATATTTTCAATCTTTTATATTAGAAAGAAGGATCCATATTTAAATATTTAAAGAATAAATGATATAATATTTAGTTTTACCTTTTTTGTATTTTAAGCAGTTAGATATCATTTTGAATAATGTTTTTAAACATTTAGAAATTTAGATTTCTATTATTTGATATAAAAATATATTCTTAAACTATTACAAGAGTGAGTAAAAATATTACAACTAAATGAATCCTATTAAATTATTTGACTTACTCTTTTTTTTAAATAAATAAATAAATAAATAAATAATTTTTTGATTATTAATTTAAATAACAAATAAAAAAAATAAAATAATTTTAGAATATTTTATTATTAATGATCTTGTTATTGTTATTTTTATTATTATTTAATTTTTTGAATTTATTTTAAAAAATTAAGGGCAACAAATTTAGTAATCATAATTAATTAAAAATTTTTAGAAATGAGATTTTGTTTGCTCAAAATAGATTCATTACTTAGAGATGCGAATGTTTTAACAATAACAAACTAGCTAAATTTTATTTCATTTTTTTGAATAAACCATTCTAATCATTAAATTATTAAAAGAGAAATTTAAATAAAGAATGATAGCCAACAAATTTTTGAAAATATATATTATTTAATCAGTGCTAATGGGCTTATTAATTAATTTATTGCATAACATACTAACTACAATTTAAATTTGTTTATATATTATTTAGAATGATTATTAGATGTATAACATTTAAATCATTACACATTTTAGAAAAATAATAAATCAAAGAAAAAATAATTAATCAAATAATTTAAAGAGTTAAAATGGTATACAAACTATTTATTTTTTTGCTATATTTTTTAGTAATAAATTGCTAAGAATGCTTAAGTTAGACATTTTACAAAAGACAATGTCATAAAAGTTATGTCAAAAAATTTTTAATAAGCAAAGAATATAATCAGATTTATACAATATCTGATGATATAATTGTAATTGGGACAGATTTGAACGATTTAAATAAGGTAATCGTATTTGAGGGGCATACGAGTAACTTGGTTGATTTCACCATTTACTAAAATATACTTTATACTATCAGTGTACAAGGAGATGTCATTTTATTTGATTTGTTTAGTGCTAACATTTTGAGAGTATTTAATTGTACTTAGCAATCTGGAGAAATAGGAAAAAAAATTTGGTTTACTTCTACTTATTAGTATATTCTGTTTTAAGAGCTTTCTCAATCTACTGTAAAATATAAATAATATTTTAAAAATTCTTATTTTTTAGGATTTTTAGTGTAGATTTTAGTAAACAATTTATTTTAATTAAAATTTAGATAAATATTTTCAGTCTGGTTACTGCAAAAAACATAATAAGTTATTAAATTAAAAATGAAAATTTAATTCTTGTACAGGAAGATTAAAAAAATTCTTAGTTATTTATTCTCTTAGACTCATTAGATTACTTAGTTGCTGATTTACTTTCTGCTTAAATTTATTCTTATTCTTTTTAATCAACAATAACAGATTTCTTCAAAATTCAATCCTAAAAATATGACTTAGGATGTTTCATAATAAGCATATAAAGTTACAGTTTTTACAAAGTTAGCTTTAAAAGTTTCATACAGAGTCCTTAAATAGAATAAATTACTATCCCTTTAGATGAATTAACAAGTTAAATTTTTTATTTTGAGGATTAAAATTATTTTTTTATAAGCAACATGAATAATACAATAAGTAGCTTCTTCCTAGATAAAGACAAACAAATATCCAGCTTATAAAATTTAAAAATAGATTTAAAATAAACATATCTTAGGAATTTAGATATTGAGATTTTTAAAATGCTTTGTTATAGCTAATCAGTTTATATTGCCTCAACTTATAGAGGTATTTTGATAAAAATAGACACAACTCAAACTATACTGGAATATATTGATACTTACACTATTTATTAAATTATTTATTTTTAAATAGTTGGTGATTTGCTGTATTATTCTTTGATGGAGAAAACCAAAGGAATTATAATATATTCTTTAAGCAGTAATCAAATATAAGAAGATTTTAGTTGTTTTTCTCTTCCTTATAATACAAATTATCAACAAAGTAGCATTTAAATAAAGAGCCAAGAAAATAAGTTAGTAGTCTATGAACAATCTTAGATAAACATTTTAGATTTAACTAAACTTTCTCTGATTAACCAAGCAAGAATCCTTTCTCAAAGAATTCCAAATGGTTTACCTATATTCATTTTTGAACAATTTGATTTAATAATCTTTTTAGATTATAGCTATATTAACTTTATTAGCTACTATACATTAGAGTTTCTATCTTTCTATTAGTTACCTTAGTGTCCCATAACATAGTTTCAATCTTAGGTTTATTTAAATACAAAATAGCTATAAATCTATTTATTTTGCTTAGGTAAAATTACTTTCAACTTTCATTTTTCTTACTATTTTATTTGTTTATAAATTTAAAATAGAAAATATTTTGATAGCCATTTTTTTTAATTTAAATAATTTGCTTATAAATAAAACAATTTTTTTTTAAGTAAATATTTGACTAAAAATAAAAATTAATATTTTCAATTTTAATTGATAAATAAGTTAACAATTAATAAAAATATAAAAGAGTTTGGAATGTTTGTCATAAACTTGGAATCGTTTGATGTTTAATATTACACAATTATTTCATTAGATGGTGTTTGGCAATCCTTTTATATATTTGAAAATTAAATGCTTTTGTTTATATAGAACAATTAAATTCAAATTTATTAGTTAGATCCTTATGTTTTTACACCTACTTTATCAAATGTTTTAAATACACCTAGCTAAGGTTTATAGAATTTCATAGCATTTTATGTAGACTCAACGAATTTAATAGTTTATGCCTCTTATTATGATCAATACTCATTTTAAACTGATTTGGCGACTATCAGCTTAAAAAGCCTAAATTATAATAATCTATCAATATTAAATTATTAAAACATATTTAATTTTGTTATTTTTGAAAAATACAATATTGCTTTAGCTATAATTTATGATCAATACTACTCTTATATCCTTTATTCAGCCTTTTACAGGCTAGATGACACTTCCTAATTCGTAATGAAATCCTTGCCAAATTAAGTTTCAGAATCTTATATTTAGGCGGAAGAGTACATTTACCTATAAATTGAAACATAAATCTAGCAATTTAATCTTTTGAACAATCAAATCAATATTTTTAGTTTTTCGGATACTTTTTTTTGCTACTAATATAATGTTGGAAGAGATATTTTACTTATTGGATTGAATGATAACACGATCATTTATGGCAACAAGTCATTATCAAATATAAATATAATTAAGACAAAGTTCATTTTTTATTCTTTGAGTTTAGATCTGACTTCTAATTAAATCATAGTCAGTAAATTAATAATATTTTGTTATTAATATATTTATAAACCACTATTGCCTTACATATACTTTTAAAATTATTTAATTAAAGTTTGTTTTATTAAATTTAATTTTAAAAATAGACAATCAGATGATTTAAGGATCACCTACAGATATTTCACTCTTAAAAATACATAAAAAGTCATCTGTTTAGATAGCAAATATAATAAACCCTAATATATTTAAAGATTATATTTTATTTGTTCCAAGTTTAAGCATCTTTTTATCAATTTAAAATTTCGTAATCCTTCTTTATGATTACAGAAATGGAAACCTGCTGTTTTAATATTCTTTTTAGCACTAATTTTAAGACTACTATTACAATCTAAGTGATTTAATTGAGTAATCAAAATTTTGTTTGAATGGAAGGACGTAGTTAAGCTTATATTCTATTAAGTAGAATGAATAAATGTAATACTAGATAGACCTTATTTCAACTGTATATTTAAATTTTATTTTAGATATTTCAACATAATTTGATTGCATAAGTGTTGAATTTATTGATTCTAATTCTAAAAATATCAGTTTATTTAGTTTTGAAAATCTTACTCTTATAAAATAAATAAAATCTGATGTTAGTCTAGGGATAAATGAATTATTTTTTAGCTTGAAACATAACATATAAGCTTATTATATGAACCTTTAGAATTATAACGAAATTATATTTTATAGAAACGAGAAAGTGATATCATCTATATTTTTAAACGATAATTTCTATATGTGCAAATAGATAGATTAAGACTACATATATTTTATTGACCAAAACTAGTAAATACATTTTAAATTTAATTAAATTAGCCAAAAACATATTTTCCATTTTATTCTATTAAAAATTAATAACTAGAAATTTCTTGGCATACAGCATTAACATAATGTATAATTCTTCATATTAACTAATACTTTAATTAAATAGGTTAGTTTATTTCATTTCATTTTCTCTACAAAAAATAGTTTACACCCAGCTTTTCTTGAATCTCTAAATGTAAGTAATACACTATTTTGCTGACACAAAAGAAATTTTTGCTGTAGGAATTTAATCTGAATCTAAACAATTGATTTACTATGGAATATTAGATTTAGATACTCAATAAGGTAGCTAAAAATATGTAATCAATTGCAATAAATACCAAGATATGATTAAGATAGATAATCTTGATTTAGTCTTTTTATTTAGTTATGATAAAAAGTATTATATTTACCAGAAAACCTCAGGAAATTTGCTCCAAACTATTTATAATTAGCTAACTATGATATTTTTACCCAGTCTAAATATGCTTGCATACTGGAATTATGACTTCGCAACCAAGTCTAGCAAATATTATCTCTATGATTTATACTCTGTTTATGATGAGACCTATTATTATGTTGAAAAAAATATTTCTTTAATCCCTAAATTTCAAAATGAGTTAGAAAATGCTATTTATGCTACTTCTCCAGTAGAATCTAACCTTTACAAAATAGATCTCTCAAATAAAAAATTGAAATTAGTTATGAAGAGAGGAAGTAAAATACATTCAATTATCTAAATTTCTTCTCAAGTTATAGTCATTGCATCTATGTCGGAGATTATTTTGTTCAATACATCAACATAATCGATAATTAGTGCAATCAATTTCAACAATCTTTTCATTTAAATATAATAAATATTAAATGCTGACTTGTTTAACTTAAACTTTCGAGCAATTACAATAAAAAAACCTTAGTTAATATCAATATTTGAAATAAATAAAAATAAATTGATAGAAAGTTCAGTAAAAAATATAAATTTAAATCAAGTTGTTAACAAAATAGTAATCATAAATTAAAATCTCTCTGTTTTGACTTTTAGTTCTGGTGATTTGATGATACTAAACACAAGTTCTCTATAATAATATCAGGTTTAAAATTTTCATAGCATAAAGTATGAAGTTATTCTACTTGATAAATATTCAAATAATTTGAATTAAACAGAAGATAACTATTTTATTCTTTCTTACTCTTCAAATTGTTTTCTACAAATTTCCTAAATTTCATTTTCGGCATAAAATTAATCGATTTAGTTGAATTATTTAATGAAATAGTAGTTTCCTACAAAAATATTGCAAATTTAGCTTGATAAAGATTAAAAATTTGCTATTTTTTCGCTGCAAGATAGTTTTTATATTTATTAGCTTTGCATTTAATGTGTAATGAGTAATCCTACAAGTAAAATAGAATACTAACAATACTTTCTGCCTTTTATTAGATATCATTTTAAATTTAAAATATATGAGGATTTAGGCTACCTAATTGCATTTACAGACATAATTTATGCCATTTACAGCCTAAAAACAACAAACATTTTATATGTTTCTACAAAAAACTACATGAATAATACAATTTATGATATTAACATAATTACTAATAACTATCTTCTCATATCTTTCTAATAAACATTTGAGATTCACGAGTTTAACATTACTGCTTATTTATTAACATAAAAAGGACATTATAATGTTATTTATTCATCTTAATAGTAAAATGTTAAAATATTTAATACTTAGGTTATTATTTACAAAGATAATAATAAAAGTCAACTTACATCACTTTCACTTGCTGGTTATGATATTGGTAAAAATATGTTTTTCTTTAATTATTTACCTTACTTAGAAAAAAAAAACAATTACAATTGTATTATTAAGTTTGAAAATTCCAATTAGTACTAATTAAATGAATATATTAATGATTTGTAGTAAATGAATGAGAATATGTAATTCAAGATAGGCTAATATTTCTTATAAATTGCTTAAAATTAATAAATTTAAAATAAAATGAGGATCGTTAACAATAACTACACACTAAGTTTACCAAATTTAACATAGAGCATAAATATATCTATAATAATTACAGGAACTGACGTGTATCTTGATAGAATTAACTATAATTCCCTTAGCCTTTCCTACAGTTAGATTATTTTGTAAAATGCAACTTTATATATTACAAGCTATGTTATGATTTAAGGATTTTAGTCAATAATAATAAACTAATGTAAACTTATTTACCTTAGTTCGGATTCTAAATAATTTGGTATTTTATTTAGTAAGATTGATTCACTAAAAATAAAAGATTTTTACATTTTAAACTAGACTATTCCATATAACTTTGATGGAATATAAATTTTGAATTTTAATTCAATTGATATTGAAAACTTATTTATCGAAAATAATAATTTAAATTTAAGCTCTCAATTTATAAAATTCGATGGAGGAACAAAAATCTCAATATAAAATTTTAATTTTAAAAATAATAAAATATTTTAAGAAAAAAACTTTAATTTAATTGAAATCATCCAAACATCCTTCATATAATTTTTAAATTTATATATTATTTCGAACAACTAAAAATATGAGAATTATAATTAGATAGCTGGATATTTTGTTGGCGTTTTCACTTTTTAATAACTAAATATAGATTCTGCATAAATATAATTAAACCAAAATTTATTATTTCTTAACATTTCGAATTATCTTGTGATTGAAGATAATAGTAAAAAATATTCAATAGCTTTTATCGACTCGATTTTTACTTTATAATCTGCTCTTTATGAGAAAAATTCGTTCAGTGAATAAATTAATTTAAGTGCTATTTAGATATAAAACATATAAATGTCATTAATTTAAAATTGCACTTTTAATTCAAACACATTAGAAAGCTCACCTCTAATTTAAATACAAAATATAGATTACATCTAGCTTAATTTAACTACATTTAGTTTAAATTAATGTCTTAATTGTGTGTTTTCACAAACTTGCAATCAGATTAGTGTTGAAAAATCGGTTTTTAGTTAAAACTTATCAAAAGATTCAGGCTCTTGTATAATGCTAAAAAATTTTGCAATATAAAGCGATAAAAGTGTTATAGAAGACAGTCTCTTCGATAATAATTTTTCCTAAAATAGTGGAGGTGCTATTTTTTTACAAAATGTAGATATTCAAATATTAAATAGCATTTTTTCTAGTAATAAAGCTAGTATTGGAGGAGCAATTAGATATCTTGACGTAATACCTAGATTTGTTGGTAAAGTCATTAAAAGTGAAAATATTAATTAGTAAAGCTGTGACGTTTAATTTTTAAATAACAAAGCTTTTATATTTGGAAATAATATTGGTTCTATTCCAAAATATCTAGCATTTTACAGCAATCAAAAGTTGAAGCATATTGAAGATTTGTAATTAGAAAACATCAGAAGTGGATCTATAATAGAAAACTTATAAATTAGCTTATTAGATGAAGAATAAAATATAGTTAATATAATACCTCCACAAAACATACATTTTACTCAAAAAATATTAAATGAGATAAAAGTTTATCAAATTTAGTTTTTTACAAATAATTAAAACGAAATTGACATCAAATATAATACCATTTTTACATACTAATAGAGCTCAAATAACACTTTTAATATAAGTGGTATGAAAATACAAGGGATGCCAAAGAAATCCTCTTAAATTCAAATTAGTGCACCGTTTTTAAGACAAGATAGCTTGAATAATACCTACACACTAGGAAAAAATTTTAGTATTTTAGTTACATTTAGAGATTGTTAGGCAGGAGAATTTTTTTCTTAAGTATCTTAATAAATATTCGAATGCTAATAATGTGAAAATAATACTTATTCCTTAATTGAGCCAAGTCTTCATTAAGCAATATAATGCAAATAATGTTAATTTGATAAAGCAGATAGTTGCTATTTAAATGTAATAAACGTCAAAAGTGGATTTTGGAGATTAAACTAATAAGATGATTCAATTATAGAGTGTTCAAACTAGCCCAAAAATTGTCAATGCCAGTCTTTAAACGAAACCAAATATTGCTGTATCAAAGGGTTCATAGGTAGACAGAATTTATTTTTATTTTAATTATTGACGACCTAAAGAATATATATACTTCAAGAATATAATTCATTTTATACTAATATATATAAAATAAAATTAAAAAAAGCACACAAAAAAATTAGTATGATAAATAAATAAGAGCCAGCTTACCTTCTTACTTAATTTTATGCAATCCATTATTTAATAATTTTTATTGTTTAATAGGACCTCTTTGCGAAGTGTGTGATAGTTATGGAGTGGTTTGGAGTGAGAGATTTGGAGCTGCAGGTAAATATTCTTGTAGTGCTTGTTATAAATATGATGAAATTTTATTTCGAGAGCTTATAAAAATGGCTCTTTTGACATTATATTTCTTATATTCGGTAAAATAAACTGTTGAAAAGGCTTCAAAGTATATTATTTGTTAGACTTTAAGAAGGCTAAATTTTCTTTTAATTGGTAAATCTGGAGAAAGTGATAAAGGGTAGTTGTATATAAAGCTATTTATTAACTTTGTATAAGTGACATCAGCTGCATGTAGTGATTAGCTAATTTTTTTTTCTATCTCATTCTTTAACATTTTTGGAGTTTTTGCTAATCCGTCAGTCGTATCAAACAACTCTCTTGATTGCTTATTTGCTATGGTAAAACAAATTCCTATAGAATTTATTAGAGGCTTATGGGTGTCATTTATTCCTATAATTTATATATTACTAGGATTACTGTTATACTTTACTCAAACGGATAACTTTTTTAACAGACCTCATCATAAAAGGTTCTTATATGTGGCCTTTAATTTTGGTTTTGTTTCTTTTTAAAGTGGAACAGTTTCTCAGTTAATTTAAATAATGTCATGTAGAAAGATAGGAAATTAATTGTACATCAAATCATAATTAAATAAAATATGCTATTCAAACGAGCATTTAAATTATATAGTTTTCTTGATTGTGCCTTTGCTATTCTTGTGGGTATTAATCATACCTTTGTTAGTCCTTTATAGAATTTATATAAAAAGAAAAGTAATTAATGAACCAATATAAATAATAAAATTTGGATTTATATGCTCTAATTATAAGCAGATATATTTTTATTGGGAGTTTATTAGAATTGTGTAGAGACTTACCATTGTAATTATTGCAAATGTGCTATCTGATTAGCAGACTGTTTTAAAGCTAATTTTGTCTATTATGCTAATTTAAATATATAATAAGTTTCTGATTAGACTAAAACCCTATAGAGACAATATTTCTCAGTAACTAGATTTAAGGCTAAATTAAGCTATTTAATTAATTTTTCTTATAGATATTTTGAATTATTAAGCTATTTCTCCATTAAATCAATATAATATTTTTTCAATTCTAATTTAAGCTGTTTGTTTCACTGTGATATTATAGTTTGCTCTCTATTTCTACAAAAGCAATAGTTTAATAATTAAAAGATTTATTTTAAGAACTTTCCCCATTGCAAAAAAATGTATTTAAGTACCCTAAAACTCAATCAGAAAGTTTATTCTTTGGAAGAAGATAAAGTAATTTTTTATTTATTTTAATTTTTTTTTAATTATTAAATAAATGAATTAAAGGAATTCATTCGATTAGTTTAAAGTTATTAAACATTCAAGAAATTAAAAAAGATCAGAATTTAATTTATTAATGAGAAATCAACATATTTTAACTAGAGATTCTAAAGATCAGCAATATTTAAGTTCTTGCAAATTGAATACGACATAATAAATTCTATAGTAAAAATCAAGCTTCATCAATAGCAAAAAAAATTAATAAATTAAAAGAAAATAATCATTAAATTTTACTAAAATGAATTACTTAAATTTTAGTAGTCAATCCTACAATCCTAGTAGTGATAAATGAGTAAATACATTATTTTATGTCTGAAAAATATTGCAAAAATATAATGTAATC
This sequence comes from Tetrahymena malaccensis 436, assembly GCA_000231845.2. Lineage (NCBI taxonomy): Eukaryota > Ciliophora > Oligohymenophorea > Hymenostomatida > Tetrahymenidae > Tetrahymena > Tetrahymena malaccensis. Next base: position 157,043 of record JH720113.1, on the reverse strand, counting down.
ACATAATATAATTTTTTTTCTCTTTCTTTTTTAAGTTTATTTTATTAAAATGTATAATATTTGTTAATGTTGGAGCTTTATTATATTAGAAATGAATTTTTAAAATGGTTAATTTGAGATTATTTTCTATAAAATAAAATATTATTAACTTTAAATAAACAATAAAATGATAAATTTTATATATACATTATTTAACTAAAACTCTAAATTTATTTAATATGTTATAATTTAATATAAAATAATAATATTATGCTAAATAAATTGGCATAACAAATATTACAATTTTGATTAACAAATTGCTGGATCAAAAATTGTATGATTTAATTTTATTATACTTTATGTTAAAACTTACCACCACAAAACACACTTTTAATTAAAAAAAATATTCATTTTATTTTAAAAATATACAAGCTCTGTTGTAATCAAATTTTATTTTAAAAAAGAGACAAATTTTGTTAATATCAAACAATTTTATAATAATTTTATAGTTGTGTAATTTAATTAACATTAGGATTTTTGGCTAATTATTTTTAGGCAAATAAAATTGACTAAATTTGTATATATGATAAGTAATCGAACAAATTATTTTTTTGAACAAATATTTAAGTTAAATTCTTTTTATGAAAAATCAACCCTATAATTATAATAATATGAAGTTTAGAATATATCACTTAAACAAATGTGCAATTTAATAATAAATATATTCTTGTTCTTCAAAATTAAGTAGAAATTTTTTTGTTTTTGTCAGACAAAGTATTTTTTTAATAGTTAGTCTATGAAAACTGTGGAGATTTTAATAGAGAACTTTATGAAACATTTCCTGAATTGTGGTCAGAAGCCCTCCTCTTATTAGGGTTATAGTTAAAAAAATAATGATCTAATGTACCAGGTTGATTCAATAATTACTGGTCTAAATTAGTTTTCTAAGCATTTTTTGCAGAATGATTAAATAAATAATTACTTAGTTGATTGTATTAAAACATTAATTTATTATTTTAATTAATAGAATCTTTTTTTTACATATAATTGTTTATTATTTGCTATGGTATTTGTAGCTTTTGTTACTAATTTTACTAAATATCTGAATGTTTTCTTTAATATTCAATCCTTTAAGGTACAGATGTTTATGAAAAATTCTTATTGTGAGTTTAAGGCTTTTGCTATGCCTAGTAACTATCTTCACCCATAGAATTATTTATTTATTACTGCTGCTGGTCTTATGAATATTTTTTACTAGAAAATTTAAAGAATTTTTAACTATTAATTTTTTCATCATACAAAGATTGCTATTTAAGATTATGAGTGATGTAAGACTCACTTTCCTATTTACCAAACAATGCATTTAAAGCTTATTATAGCTAGGTTATTTTTTACTAATAACCGAAACCATTTGGCTTATATTTCTGATAAATTCGCTGCTTTTCATTTTCTTTAAGCTTTTCTATTATCACATTCACTCTGTGAAGATCTTGCCTAAGATCATTCTTAATCCCAACAGTTTGAATACAGTCATCAGAAAATTTATTTAAATCAAATGCTATTCTCTCTTAATACTTGGCAAAAGAATTCTAACTAACTTCATCTGCTCCTGGATAGAAATTCTAACTTGATTATGTCATAGTGCCCCAGTCAGTTTATTTCTATTAGTTGCTTCCTTTAGCCATCCGATGAACCTTTTATTAAATTAAATCTCTAGAATTTTTAGAACTGATTTTAGATGACTCCATTGCCAGATTTTGATATTATTGTGAAACATTGACACCATCTACATTCAAACGCTTAATTTTTTCTTAAATCCTGTCTTGCTCGATCATAAGTTTTGCCCATTGAATTAAAAATTATTTAGACTCTTCATCTAAAAAGCTAGGTAATATGTTTGAATTATTTAACTCCTCATTTATTAATATTAACTGTTTCACTATCAGAACGAAACTTTGTTTAGGAAATTGATTGCATTTGATAGCTTTCAGGTATAAGTCTTTAAGAATTAACTTTGTCGTGTTTCTTTTTTATTTTATTTTTAATATTTCTTTATCCATCAATTCCAATTTTTCTAGCGAAGTCTTTGTTCTTTAAGTTATCGCTTTTTTTAACGTTTCAAAGTATATTTTAACTTCTTCTCTCTCCTCCTCAATTTTTTTATGTTTATTCCTGTAATCCTAATTGTTGAAATTCTTAAAACGCACTGTATTCATTTTAGTGTTCATAGAGTGGATAAAGATCTGTGAATTATTAGCACTATTAATTTCATTTAAAAAAGTTTCTTCATCTAGATCAATCCTGGCAAGCTAAGAAACCATTTACTCATGGGTATTCTTTAGTTCTTCAGCTATATGTGTTTGATATAATCTTTCTTCTTTAATCTTTGTTTGTAATTCCTCTATTTTTTAACTACAGAATGTGTAGTTCTCCAACAATGCTTTTTCTAGATAATTATAGCTTTCCTGATCAAATTCTATTTCACCATTTATTGAATTTATTTTTTTCTCATCTAAGATACCCTAAGGATGAAAAATTGCACCAATTATATCTCTTAAAAGTTAATCATACTCAATAACATTCCCTAGCCTAAAAAATTGATTACCGACATTCTTAAATGAGTTCAACGTTGTCTTAGAAAATTTATCAGTTTCTTCACTAAAGAGCAGTCTAATTTTATCTACACTTTCATTTTTCTATTTAGTCTCTTGCTAGTAGAAAGACTATCCTTAAAACTTTGGATCTATTCTTACTTTTTTCTCCTAATTTTTTACCTGGTCATGCTATATTGGTGTCTCTAAGTTATGAATTAAAACAAAATAATTGTAATTTAAGTTAAAAAACAACTAAAAAATATTAAATTAAAGTAAATTTATTAAATTTTAAAATAATTTTATAAAATTCAAATCTTAATAATAATTTATGCTTCAATAAAATAAACAAAACCTTCATTTCATACATTCCAATTTTTAATATGAAAAGGTTTCAAAAAATTAAAGAATTACTTTAATTTTAAACATACTTTTTGGTGATACGATTTAGAAGGAGGTTGTTTAAAAGTTGTTTATTTAAGTTCCTTTGCTAAAAAATTGAACTCTGATTGTTTATCCTATTTAATTATTTTTCTAGGACTTTTGGAGTTGCTGTTTTAGGAGAGCTTTGCTATTAATCAGTTTGAGTTTAAAGCGTTGTAGAAGCACTTTTTCTTTTATTTCTTTGAGAGTTTTGTGTTTAGTCTTGTTATTGGTTAATTAAATCGGTGAAGTTTTCATTCTTAGCTTGAGTATAAAATGTACTTCTATTAACCTGCGTATCCTACACATTAAAATCTTAAGATAAAAGAACACTCTTTCTTGCTTTTTCAATAGTATTTTGTAAGGAATAATTTTATATTATGCTGGGAGTCTACTCCTTTTAATATACTATTTCTTCATCTTAATAATACTTAGGGTTCATAACTGAGTCAATTACATCAAAATTTAGTTCTGGCATTTAAATATCCTCTTTTAATGACTATATGTGCTAAAATTTTTGCTTTAATTTATCACTCATATCATCATTTTCTTTTAGAAGAAGATCTTTTTTCCATTTATCTAGATCATTGTAATCCTACTAATCATTCTAAGCAACATATTCTTCGTCTTGTAATTCAATAAAATTTGCTTTTTTGTTTGCATTTTCCTTCATTAGCGTCTTCAACTTATTCATGCTTTTAGCTTCAAAAGTTTGTCTTCTATCTTTATTTTGATCTTGCTCACTTTTATTTCTTTTCATTTTAACTGCCTTTCTTAAAATTAAATTCTACTTATTGATTATCTAAATATAAATCAAAAAAGCAATTAAATAAGCAGATAATTTAGTTAAATTTTATAATTAGTAAACATTTTGTGACTAATTTAATTGGTTTCTTTTTAAATTAATTAAAAGATCACAATTTTACATAAAACCAATATTTAAATAAATAACTAATTTATTCAATATAAAACCCATACCTATTTATATTAAGTCGTTTTAATAGATTTATTATTTGTTTTTTTAAATTTTAAACCATTTTAAAAATATTTTACTTTAATTAATATTCTTATTATTAAAGTAACATCTATCAATTTTATTATTTTTCATCATATTTAATTTTATATAATAAAATTAACTACTTTAATGTGAAATGAATTTTTGTATTAATATTCATTAAACCAAAATATAAATATAAAATCAATTAAAAAATAGTTTATTCAGCCTAGCTTTGATTGAGCAGATGATTTTTTAAATATTTTAAAAAATATAAAAGTATTATTTGTAAATAAATTCGAAAATTTTGCATAATTAAAATAAAATAGAATAAAAGGTTAATTTATTTTAATTACTTACAAAACTGGCAAAACTGGAATATAAGCCTGATAATTTTCATTCTAAATTTAAGCCGATTTAATTAAATCACTATCATTTTATTTTAGCCGATTTTTATAATTTTATTAATAAAATTTACATTTAAAATTTTATGCAATTTCCATCTAACCTTTATTTTAAATCAATTATTCTCTTTGATTATTTTATTTATAATTAATAATTCTTTTAAAATTTCATTTTTATAGTATGTATGATATTATAATTAAAATTATTCATTTACATTAATTGAAAAAATATAAGTTGAAACACTGCTTAAATAAATCAGCTTATATCCCACTTTTGTAGTAGTTTTAAATTAAAATATTTTAATTTTTCATTTATTTTGTTTTATATACTTTGATTCTTTTAATTAATATTTAAATTAATGTATCATAACATGTTAATCATTAAATTTCTCAATTATAAAAGCATCTAATTTGTTAGAATATTGTAAAAAACAAAAGGATACAGATTTTAGTTTATTTATATATTTGCATCTTTTTTATTTTATTATTTGTTTATTAATAGTAATAAAGATACAAATAAAAAGAATTTGTTATGGATCAGATTTTATTTTAGTTGACTTAGACTTGCCAAATCCACACTAAAAAAAAAATTAAATATTTGTAAGTGAAGGATCTTGAAAATAGAGTGAGCCAGAATATTTTTCTCTGTGATGAATGTTTTAACGATGATCTTGAATGCAAATCCAAAGATATACTTAAGATATCTTAAATAGTTGAAGATGGAGAGAAATAAATTATTACAAAATGGCCCCCTTTGGAAGATTAAGAAATAGCAAAAAAATTAAAGTAATAAATGGAAAGCTTAGAGTCATCTAATTCAATCTTGTCAAAGATCAATGATTATTTTACAAATTTAAAAAATGAAGTCATGAACAAGATTGAAATTTGTCAAAAAAATGTGATTAAACAAGCAATTGAGCTACCTTTTGTAAAAGATTAGCTTTTAAAGTAATATTAACAAATATCTTAGATATCTGATCTAAGAAAAATCTTACTAGAAGGCTAAAAATCTTCATTTGAAGAGTATCATTCAAGTTGCAAAAATTTCATTTAGTAATTATAATCTCAAAAATAAGTAAATACCTAAAGTTTGTAAAATTTACTGATAAAATGCCAGCAAAAATAGTAAATGCTAAATTTCGAATTTCCAAATCAAATTAAAGAATAAATAATATATTATATAGATGAAATCAAATTCTTTAACGAGTAATATATTAATTTAAACTTAGATACATTAGATCTAAGTAACATCAAGTCTACAATTAGCTCTGATAAGCTGATGTAATTAATATCCAACAAAAGTAATTTCTGTAGTGATTCTTTTTTGAAGCAAGTAAGGGATATTTTAGACATGATGAATCCAATATTAGATAAGATATAATTTGAGAACATGTATATTTAGGATCATTATCCAATTTAATTTTCAAAAATAAGTAACTAAATGTTAAGCTAAATAAATGAATATGTTGAGCATTAAATAAATTTGTAAGCAAATAATCAATATTCTAATCAAATTTAATAATCTTTAAAAATTAAAAATATGCAGTTATTAATTGCAAATAAAACTAATTTTATTTAATAAAATCATTAGTAAAATTTAATAAAATTCTTTATAGATTTTTATCCCTTCTTGAATTAATTAAATTTAGATTAACTCTTTTCATCATCCGAAAAATTAAATTTATTTAGCTAGCTTTAAGATTCTGATACTGAGGATCTAGTTGCCCTGCTAAAAAAAAGAGCTTTGTTCTAAGACAAAAATATTTATGAAAGGAGTCAAAGCTATCAATAAAAATAAGCTTTAATAAGTTAAAAATATTACAAAAAATAGGAAGTAGAATAAATATTTAGAAAGTTTCCTATTTATGACTTATTATAACAAAATATGATTGATATTTTAGAAAAAATATAAATTATGGGTACTTAGTATAATGAGAGCTTTTAAAGACTTCTCATTAAAAAAAATAGCAATAGGTTAATTGAAATTAAAGTTGATGAATCAAATTATTTTGGAAATTTTAAGGGTTATGATATAAATTGTGTTTCTCAAAATATTCTTGAAAAATAGAAAAAATATATTTTTAGAATAAAATGTGATATTAATCAACCAATTGTGTAGTTTGATATAGGATTAATATAGAACGATAATATTGACAAAATTTAAGGATATAACGATAATCTTAGTTGCAAATTTTAGAGCTTGTAAAATAAAATTAAATATTTTGGAGGCCATGGAATTGACAATATTACCAAAGGAAAATATTTTTGTGTTGATAACAATAGCATTTTCGAGCTAAGAGTTTGGATTGGAGGTAAGAAATTAGAAATACTAGATTATCCAAACTATTAGAATAAAATAGAATTAGTAGATGAGAATAAAAAATATCTTGATTCTTATAAAGATCTGAGAGTATATTTATATTTATTCGATCAATCAATTAATTACTAAATTACAGAAGCTTTTATAGTAGAATAATATGATATCTGAAGATCTCATTTTTTATTTTTATCATCATTAGAGGCATGATCAAAAAATAGAAACAAAATCAAATACAAAATTAATCACACAAAGATCAAATTTTAAGGTAAGTGCTACATACTATAACAATCAATTAAGTGCTAAAATTAATTTTTTTAAAATATTCTTTTTATATATAAAACAGAGTAAGTAAGTATATAGATATCTATTTTTTATGCTCATAATTTTATATAAAGCTAGTATGAAAAAAATCAAAATTATTTAAATTCAATTTATTTTTTATTTAGATTTATTCAATTTTGAAAATAATTTTCAATTTATAAAAGTTAATTTAAAATATTTTTAATTTATTGCACAAAAATAATATTAATCAGTGTTTTTTTACTATTACAAAAAATTCGTACTGTGTAAATAATCTTTTTTCTTAGATAAAAAATGATAAAAAAGTTGTTAATTATAAATTAAAATATCAATGTAAATATCAATACAATAAAAATTATTTTTTTTATACTTTTATTAATTTATTAAGTTATATTTATTTTAAATCAGTTTTAAACACCAACTTCAATATCCTTGAACTCTTAAAAATCAAAAGTCTTTTTTGATTATTTAGATTTGTAAAAAGCATAACCCCCAATAATAATAACAATTTGCTAAATAATCAAGGCTATAAAGTAGTAGTTGGTTGAGCTAGAACCTGCCTTTTCACTATTAATTGGTACTAGATTTTATGTTTGAACAATTTACTAGGTACGAGCTGCTGATAACATCTAGGCATTAGAAATATTTTTGCTTGTTGGTTAGTTACAGACTGCATTAAAATCATTAACAAACCAATTTACTCTTTTACTAAATTCTTCAATTGTGCAAACAGTTGAATTTGTTTCACATAAATTCATAAATTTGCCATCTCTTCTAATTTTAAGATAGAATTATTAGTCATTAACTTAAACACCATTTTCGGTAAATGTTTAGTTAGCTTAGTGTAATTCAAATAATAAACTTGCTGTAAAATGAGGATACTATTCACAGTTATAATAAGGAGTAGTAGGTTTGAATTAATCAGGGAATCTTTAATTTAGAAGACAATCAATGCTTGTAAAATTGAGGGCAGCGCTAATCAAATGAACGTTTGTATCATGTGCACTGAACATAACCCACTTTAAGCCATTTTTGTTCTTTCCTTAAACAACAGGATTCAAGTATGCAAGTAATTGATTCAAGAAAGGAGTGTTTAAGGCACGTAATAATTCGGGTTAGCCAAATTAGAAATTCCAAGAGAGAGAAGTAAGGAATGTGGCGTTTTCTCTTAAATCAAAAGAGAAGTAGGGGACATATCTGGCATTGTATCTATCACATTCAAAGGTACTTTCTAAGCTATGCATGTCATCAAAATTTTTCACTGTTTTATTGACTGCAATAGAGTATTGCTAGTAAGTGTTACTGAATTATTAGTTTATGAAATTGATAGTATCTTATTTTTCAGCATAAAAAGCTTTTTTAAGCTTACTGTAATTATCACAATTAGAGTCAGGTTGAAGGACAATATCTCCTTCTTCAAGTTAGGTATGAATAGGAAGGACTTAAATATTGCTTGGAAGTGCAGAAAGAGTGTTAGGTAAATAATTTTAAGCATCTTTGAAATATGGTAAAGTATATTATTCACTCAAGTTAGAAGGTAGCTAGTTTCCAGTGAATTAGGGGAACATACCTTAAACATGAGATGCAGCACTCATCAAAGTTCTATTAACATCAGTAGATCTAACATAAATTTCTGAGTGATTATAGTGATCAGGAATGAATCCCCTATATTCTTCTCTCAACTTAAGTCCAAGATTATAATGTTATCTTTAGCCAGTAGCAGTGAGTTCTCCTGCATCAGCTTTTTGTTAATCTGCATCGTACCAACTGTTAATAGGAGTTCTAGCACCATGGCGATAGAGCTCGAGCACAAATTTAAGTTGAGCTTAAACTTAAACTGAAAAGAGGACTAAAAATAATATTGTTAAAGCTGATTTGCTCATGCTTATTTATACTTAGTTGTGATTTTATTTAAAATTATTAAATAATAATTGAATTTGAATGTTTAATTTACATTTGAAAGATACAATAAATAGATATTTCCTTTTCTAAAATTGGTAAAGTAAATAAAATTCATATTTCTTCTTCTCTTTTGGAAATAGGCTAAGCTTAATTTAATTGGTGGAGTTTATTTAAATAAATAAGAAAGTTAAGTGTATTACATTCAATTCTATTAATTTTTTTTATTTTTACTTCATTAGTAATCCATTATATTTATTAGATTATTAGAACTCAGTTTTTATTTTTTGATATTATCTAATTATACTCTACTTTGAATAGATATTTAAATAGTTTATTTCCAATCAGAATAATTATAAAATATTAGTTTTTGCGAATAAAATATCAAAGTAACTTAACCTCAGTGACTCATTTTTTCTATTTTTTATTTAGATATATATAATACAAATAAGATAAACATTTTCTATTACATTTTTCTTAAAAGTTAAGCATACATGCAATGTTTATGTATGATTGGAAAATAAGCGTTATGTAAACTACAATTATGAATAAATTAATAATAATAAAAGAAAATGTGGTGGAATTAGGAAGTTAAGCTGGATTATGTAAATATTTGATATTATCCTCTTTTTCTACGTTTAAATTGAGAAATATAATACTTTACTTTACATTTTATTTAAATTATTAATCCAATTCAATTAATTGCTTATCTTAATTAAAAAAATTGGTTATGGCTTTTGTCTGAAAAACCCAATGTTAAAAATAAAATAAAATTAAAGAAAAAAAAGATATATGAAACAAACAAATAAAAGTTTTATTTTTTTATTAGATCTTTGAGATAAATTTTTATGCCTTCAAAAAATATTAACATACTTAAATATAAGCTAGTCATTGAGATAATTATTTATTTTATTCATTAAATCAATTTTATCTTTTGATAATTTTATGCATATAATTAATTATTGATGAATAAATATTTTTAATTCATTAGGAATTTCTGATATCTGCAGCTTCTATGTCTTTAAATTATTCAAAATTTAGTAAAGATTTTTATTTTTAAAGTAGCTAGAAAATATAAAAAGCACATCCAGCTATTATTACTGATTACAAGATTAATCCAACTATATAATATGTTGAATAATCTTCTGCTTTTTAAGTTGTATCTTGATTTTGTTACTCTGTATTCTAGCAAACAGTATCATAGTTTAACATGAACTGCTAGATTCTTTGGTTAAACTCATTATAAGAGCAAATAGTTGAGTTCTTTTCACATAATTTCATAAATTTTCCATCTCTCCTAATTTTTAAATAATACTCATTTTGTTAAATCTAGACACCATTTTCTTCAGTTGGTTTATCTGACAGATGCAATTCGAATATTATATTAGAAGTGAAATGAGGGTAATATTCGCAATTGTAAAAGACTTAATCTTTTTTTCTGTATTCTTCGAATCTTAAGGCTAGTAAACAGTCAATGCTAGTAAAGTTAAGAGCTGCACTAATTAATTGAACATTAGTATCATGAGCACTAAACATCACCCATTTTAAACCCTCTGTATTATTCTTTTTAACTACAGGATCAGTGTAATCAAAAAACGAGCTAAAAAAAGGTTAATTCAATCCGCGGAGTAATTCTGGTTAATTAAATAAGAAATTCCAAGAAAGGGAAGTTAAATAAGTCGAATTATCTTTTAATTCTTATGTGAAATCTGGAACATATCTACCGTTTGCTCTATCGCACTCAAAAACTGACTCAAGAGAGTGCTAATTATTAAAATTTTTAACTTCTCTATTGACTGCTTTAGAATATGATTAATAAGTTTATTAAAATTATTTATTAATAAAATCTATTGTTGATTGTTTCTCTTTGTAAAATTCTTCAGTCTTTTATTTTAAATTCTTGCAATTAGACTCAGGCTAGAGGACTTTATCACCAACTCTAGACTATGTGTGAATTGGCACAACCTGTATATTGTTTGGGAGAGAATAGTTACTTTTTAAATAATTTTATGCATTAGCAAAAGCAGGTAGAGTGTATTGTTCTGTCAAATTTAATGGAAGAACATCTCCTGTACCAGCTGGAAACATTCCTTATAGTTAAGATGCTGCACTCATCAGGGTTCTGTTAACATCAGAAGATCTTACATAAATTTGGGTGTGATTATAGCTATCTGGAAGAAATCCGCTATATTCATTTCTCAATTAAACTCCTAAATTATAATGCTAACGTTAACCAGTAGCAGTTAATTAACCATAAGTATATTTCTACTCATTTGCATCATACCAATCTCCTAAAGGACCTCTAGCTCCATGGCGATAAATTTCAAAGACAAACTGTAGCTCTGCCTATACTTGAATAGAGCTAATTAAAAGGAGAATTAAAACACTAATTAATAAATTTCTCATTAATCCTATTTATTTTATTTAAATTTCTTAATCGTTTTCTTTAAATATCTTGCTATTTATCAATTTTTTATTTATAATAAATTTTTGAATTTGTTAGATAACATAGATTTTTTTGACTTTACCCATAAATTGTTGAACATTTTATTTAAAATTTCTGATGCATAAGCTTAAAAAAAACTCGAAATTCTTTTGTTTTATGTGAAAAACCTATTATTAGAATACATTTAGATAGGTAAGCAAGTCCTTTACTAAAATATTTTATATTAGATTATCTTTCTTTGCTGTAAATGTTATCAATTTAAATATTTTTAACTACTTTTTAAAATTGTTTTTTATTCATCATTTAAACAGATCAAGTTAATTTTGATTAAAACGATAAAAACAAATTAGATAAGAAATTAATTCAATTAATTAAAAAATTAACTAATTTTTTTTTTAATAATACGAAGAACAATGGAATGCAGATGCAAATATATTAATTAAAAAGATATAAATTTAGAACAAAGATGGAGAGAAAAGCTACATAAAATTTATTTTAGAGTAGGTTGATTTTAAAATGAAATTGTTTAATATTTAGGGATTTGTTGACAATAAATTTATTCATAAGTAAAAATCAATGATTTGGTAAATAATATCTTTTCTAAAAATTTTTAGTTTATAAATCGATTTTATTGAGAGGTAAATCAGATACCTTTTGTTAAAATTGAATTAATTGTTAATTTTTTTATGAGGAGTGATAACTTAAAATGTTAGTAAATTCTTCGGTATGTATAGGAAAGGTTATAAAAACTCAAAGTGTCTTAATTTATACTTAGCATTAACTGTTTAGTCATAATTTTGTTCAACTCTTATTTTAAAAGAAACCAAATTTTAAAGAGTGAGTAGATTATAGAACACACTCTTTGATTAATCTACTAATTTTAGGTCTTTTTCTTCATCCAAGATCTCAACATGTAGTAGTTTAGCTCTTAAAAAGCCTAGGTATTCAATTAAAGTATATTCTTCCCAATTAGCCTATGAATTTTTGGTGAAGTAAACCTTCAAGTCAGTTATCTCTTCCATTTACTGAAGCTTTTATGCGAGCTACCATTAGAATTTACTATTTTTTGGATTTAAAATCAGCTCCATATATTTCATTTTAGAAAATATTTTTATAAATTTAAAGCAAAGACCAGTTGCTATGTTCTAATCTTCTTTTTAGCAGTCTTATGGTTCTTTAGCAGCTATAACTGATATATTTTAATTGTAGTTAATTTCAAATTCTTCAACATTTTTAGAATTATTATTATCCATAATATTATTTATTTGCTTGTTTTTGCTAAACAAGCCACAACTAGCTGTTGTTATCATTTTGATGCATCTTCCAAAATTAGATTCTAAAACTGTTATTATATCTTTCTCTAATTGATAGTTATTGCAAATCCATTTACAAATTAGTAGTTATCTCTTAGAATTTAATCCAAGCTATATTTACTACACATTAAACTAAATGATAGGAAGATTTTATGAGCTAGAGTTGGTAAGAATAGATTTTTAAGTTGATTTTATTTTTTTTGTTGAGTTTACATTTTAAGCAGGTAATCTGCTTTAAATCAATAAATCAAGCCATTAAGTAAAGTTTTTATTTATATTATTTAAATTATTTTATTGCTGAATATTAATATAAAGCAAAGAAATTTTCTGAGTGTTTATTTTCATTACATGATTTAATATACTTTCTTAATTTTATAGATTCTCAAAAGACTAATATTAGATATGCAACTCATAAATTTGATATCCAAGTAGGTCGATCATTTATTAAAACTCCTGTACAAAATTCGAATTCATATTTAATACTAAAAACTATTTAAGTTGATAAAATAAATTTTATTAAAATTAGGTAATTTAATAAAAAAGTTAAAAAAAAATTTAAATCGTTATTTCTTACTCTATGCATCCTGTGTAGAAAGGAAAAAATACTTGTTGAATTTTTTTGATCATTTTTTTATTTAATTTCAGATTTAGAAGACTCCATTCTTTCTTAAATTAGACTGTTTGACTATATTTATTATATTTACTAAGCATCATTTACAATTGTCATTTCTACATTAAGCAGTTCTTTCTAAGCTACATTACAAATTTGAAAATAATTTTTTTATAAAATAATAGCAAATTGGCAGATTTTTCTTTAATGTATTTGGATATTTATTTGCTATTAAGGCCATTAGCTCATTTTTGAGAGAATTTAATTGAAAATTTAAATATAAATATTCTGAATTGAAGGTTTTTAATTTCCGTTTTAATTACTATTTATTTTTTCGTAGAAATTAGATTCTTTAATGATAATTTTTACATTTTAAGTTTGAACACTTATCATATTTGCAAGAGTATTTTTAAAGAAATCTTCAAACCTTTCATAGCTATCGATACATTCTATTTCAAGCTCGAATTCTTTCAAATATGAATTTTAAAGGTTGCTATCTTATTTATTTTCCAAGTCTTAGAGAGGAAGATTAATAAGACTTTTATTATTTTTTTACTGGGAATTAGATTTTTAGTTAATTCCAAACTCACAAACAGTATTGTATTTATTTATTTCTGAATGTTTAGCTTATTCTTTTACACCTCTTTACTCTAGATTATCGATAAAATTTAGAGATCCTTTATTATTTTATACCTTTGCTAAAGAGCTATTTTTATAATCTAAAATAAAAGAATCTGGTTTCTTTATGGATTGTTATATTTGCAAAGTAGATTTCTAGGGATTCTCATCTGTATCATTAAAATTTTATAAATCTTCTGAAATATTACTTTCTTCCTTAATTAAATTCAAATTATTTGATTAAGCTAGCTTGAGATTCTCAGCTTTTTCATTTGTTATTTTATTATTGATAGCTTTATCGTTTTCTATAATCATTTTGTTAATTTCAACATAGTTGTAAAAGTATTCAATCTTAGGGACATCTTTGTTTGATTTAGTAAAAATTGTATCTAGAAAATGATAAAGTAATTTCGAACTCCTAAAACGATCATTAGAATTAAAACTGAATGAACTATTATTATTGCTACCAGAATATTTGATAATATGATTAAATTCCTTAATTTTCATCTTTAAGAGAAACGATTCTTCACATAAAATAAGATTGTATTTAGTTAATTCTGTATTTTTCAGGATCAAATGAAACAGTTCTTTATAAAATATTTATGAATGATCTTCATTATCTTTATTGTGGAACACTCTCTAGAAATTCTTTTGAAGGTTTTGAAATTCTTAAATGTAAATTTTAAGTTTTTAAACATTTAATAATATTTTTTATTAAACTAATTCGAACAATTCCATAAAAGTTTTCAAGCTTTCTTTACTTTTTAAATATTGTGCTTTGTTTCTCAACTTAAATATTGCCTCCTGCCATTTATTAATTGAATTATTTGCCCTCATTTCAATTTTTAAGATACTAGCTTTTTTCTTTGAATTAGAAGTACTTATTTTCCCTACAAACTATTAAATTTATTGACTCCCTCTTTTGATAATAGTCTAAAAAGTGCTAATAAGCAGATTTAAGCAATTTAAAATGTTATTTGATTCTATTTAATTTGTTTATTTAAGTTTATAGGATATAGCAACCCTATTTAAATTAGGAAGAGTTTCTAATTAATGTAATATTTTGCTATTGAATATTTGATCATCTTAAGAGCCAAGCATTTCGAATTCTACGTGTAATTCCTAAAGGCTTATTCTATTTTTTGAATTTGTGATTATCCCATTATAAAAGTGATTCCATAGCAGAAATGGACTTGGAAAAAAGTTAGATTTCTTTTAATCAAAGCCTTTAAAATAAAAAGTGTGTTAATATTATTTTTTAAAGTTTGATTTGTTTTAGGATACTATAAAAATTAGATTTTTAGTCTTAAATATCATTAAATAAGCTTATTTAAAAATTTTGTTTAAAAAAATAAATCAGCTCGAATAAATAATAATTTACAACTTAATAAAATAGAATTAATTACCTTCAAATGAAAGCTTGATCTTCCTCATTGAAGTAGCTAAATATATCTTGCTTAAGTTAATACCTTTTGTAAAAAATAAATTAATAAATATAAACGATTAGATATTTTTGATTGTAAAATAGATAGAAAAAAGGTATTTAAGCGGTAATATTATGTTAATTTTCAAAGTATCATGAATATTTAATAAATACATTGATACTCAATTGTAAATCAATATCATGCTATTATTCAAATTTCGATAAAAAATAAATTAAAATAGGTCTTTAACAAGAGTATTTTGATTAAATTTATGCATTACACTTGAAAACTGTTTGAAGCTTAGCAAGCTAGCTTATTAGCTGAGTATAATCTAATTCATCAACTTAAGAGCTCTTTTATTAGGAAGTTATTTTATTCCAGTAGGCTCTAATAAATTTATGACCCATTTCCTGACTTTTATCTTCGTTATAAAATTATATAGAGTCCTCATTAAAATTAAATTGTATTGATAATGATTCTATTTTCCAAGCACTTTAGTCCTACTTTTCTATATAAATATGAAAATTCCTATTCATAGCTGATTGTTTTTCGGCATATTTGATTAAATTTATCATTTAATAAATATCGAAGACTTAAAGGGAAAGGTATAAATTAACAGTTTAAGCTTGGTTTTCTTCTTTTATACTTTGATTCCACTTATTAATAGTCCTCCTAATTCTCCTCACATAAATATTGTTAATCTTTGGCCCATATTGTAAGTTTACTTCTTAGTAAGTATTATTGTGGCATAAAAATACTGCTGTTTTTTTGAGGTCAGATACTGATTCTATTTTAATTAGAATTGACTTTTTAACCGAATCTTCTTTTACATTATTCATATTTTTGAAGTGCTGTACTGAAATTTTTAATTTAAAAGTAATTTAACTAATAAGACTTTGCGTATTTGTAAAAATCTCTTCAATTAAATACTTTAAAGCAATAAATTATACCATTTAACTTAACAACTAAAATAATTAATTATACCATTTATAAATACTGACTGGAAATGTCAAAGAGAAATATGATTTTTGAATAAAATTTTAGATTTTACCATAAAACTCCATTTTTTTTGTTAAATATACAAATTTTTTGTTAATCGCTAACACATTTTAATAGCATTTTAAATATATTTGATAAAGTTATTTAATCTGTTGAAAAGACATTCTTATTTAAGTAAAAGCGTCTTCCATATAAATATTTAAAAATGATAAATTAACTATTTTGACTTTTGATATAAAATAATAAATTTTACCTATTGATATTACAACTTAAATTTTTTATCAAAATACTAAAAAGAAAGTGTTTTTTACTTTACTCTTATATAAAAATTTACATAAAAACTTTTTTAGATTTAACACCAAAAACTCCATTTTTATCACCATAATTTTAGTAAATCTTTAAATTGATTTAATTCGTTTTTTAAAATTAGATGAAATTATAATATCTTTTATTAGAAATATCATTAGAGTTAATTTTACATAAATTATAATTAATAGAAATATGAAAACTCTTTTGAATTTAACTTCAAATAGATATTTTTTTTCAAAATGCTATTTTATAATTTGAAATAGTATCTAAACTTATTTAATTTAAAAAAATGATCAAATAAATTTAAAAATGCTTTAAAAGCATAACTGAATACCTAATAAAAACCCAATACAAAGATCCAAACTATTTTCTTATAAATTAAAAAAACTAACATTAGAAAAGTTAAATTAAAAATAAATCAAATTCTATTCCGTTTATACTTTCAAAGTAATAGCTAAATTTAATTAATTGAAAATAAATTTTATATATTTGATAGAATAGATAATAATAATAATAACTAATATAGATTTACATATACTAAAATAGAAAAAATATTAATAAAGTACAAATAAGTATTAAAATATTAATTTTTAATGGAAAAATAGAAGTCGAAATAGTAATAGCCACTATTCAAATATTGAATAATGATTATAAAAGATTATATTTTATTATGAAGTATGTATGAGTGGATGATTTTATTAATTTTATCAGAATAAATATTGATTAAAAATAAAAAAGGCTAACATTAATACATTTTAGTAAACACAATTTATTATTATTTTTCTAATTTAAATAAATAAATCTAAAAACTACTACATTTTTATTAAGAAATCTAATTTTAATAATTTAAATTAAATTTAAAATAATAATAGGAAATATTATTTAAGTTTAAATGTAAGAAAGTATATTGAGGTTCCTTAAATATATTTTAAGTTTTCCATTCATTTAAATATTTTTTACAAAATAGTTTCTTATAAATAAAAAGACTAAAAGTATATCGAAGGAGCTCTAAAAACAGAATAATCAGAATGTTATTATTCTTAGATTCAAAACTTATATTTTAGATTAATTCTAAAAGGTATAGTTAGTTGTAGGTTACTCATTAAATCTGAATTTTATGGGCAGATTTTCTTTATTTTAACTTTATAAATGATTTTTTTAAATGTGGTAATAATATTCTAAGTCATTTTATGCATTACTTTTTCAAACATTACTTGATAGAAATGAAAAATAGAATAAATACTTTTAACGGTATAAAAAGTATTGATCTTTTTAATGTTAAATAAAACTGAATTTATAAAATTAGTGAAAAGATTAAGATAATAATTCATTTTCAATTATCTTCACGTTAACTCCTTTTTATTTTAGTTGCTCGAAACTAATGTCTTATCAATATAAAATAAAATAATATTTTTAAATACTTTGAAGATTATCCAACAAGTTTATTTTAACAATAATTAATATTTATTTTGATTATTTAAAAACATTTATATCTATAATTATTTATTCTAATAAAAATATTTGATAAATGGATTATTAAAATTGAAAGAAGTATTCAATTATCCTAATAAATCAAGTTATATAAAATTTATTTTTTGTAATTAGCTCTAATCATTTTTTATCATATTTTCAAAATTTACCAAAATCAAAATGAGAAAAATATAAATATAATTAAAGAGTGTTTTGATATTGAATTAGAAAAATATTTAAAATATATCAGCTAAATGAATCAATTTTTATTTAAATAAGCATTTCATTTTAGTTGATTATATTATTTATTTTTTTATAATGATATACTAATTTAAAAAGTTGAAGGAAAGTAAATAGTATATTAAGAATTATAAAAAAACATATATATAGTTATTAAAAAAAAAAGATAGAAAAAAGCAAAAATTACTTTTATAATAAACAATATTATGAGTGTTTATACACCTATTTCTGAAGAAGCTACTAAATAGGTTCTAAATCAAGCTACTAAGCTGCTTGAACGAGTTAAAAATGGCTTAATAGCAGGAAAAAATTAGCAGAATCTATTTGAGGAAATGTGCAAGCTATCAGCGTAAAAATATAAATTATAATCTTTATTCATTATTTTTCTTCTGTTTTGAAAGAAAGTTTTTGTTTTAATTACTTCTACTTCATTTAAAAATTTAATATTTTTCACAAAAAAATATTATTAAATAGACTATGAACTATTTAAGGTAAAATATTGTGCTTTATTTTGAAATCATCAAAATTTACTTTGCATGAACCAAGTTTTTATTTTATTTATGATAAGTATTTGACATTTTTTTATTGATTGATTTGCATTTTTCAAAAGCAACCAAGAATTTAAATATCTATTTCATTAAAAGCAAAATAAGAAGCTCCAATTATTTTAAACTGATAGTATATTGGCATTAGCAATAGATCATGAGTTATATTAATACTATGAAAGCCGATTTATAATCTAACAGCGACAAAGAAATAGAAAATTAAATTGCCCTCATTTCTAAGCATTATCAGAACTTTTAGATCTTTGTTATTTAAGTCAAACAATTTTTATTAAGTATTGAAGATTTTTTATTCAAGACCTAGTTGTGGACAACTGTATTCAAAAAAAGTTTTGAATACTTCTAATAAGAATTTGAAGGTATAAAGGGAATATGGATGGAAAAAATATTTTAATTTATTGAAAAAGCAAGAATGAACTATGATCTACCTAATAATGAACTTAGTAGAGTGATATAAATTTTTATTGATATTGATTTTAAAAAGGACATCAAGATTGAAAGAGATTTAAAAACTAATGAATTGAGAGTAATCAGTGATTCTTCTCCTGAAAACTCTTAAAATTATATCTAACTATTCTAAAATCCTTTCTTGGAATAAGTATAAAATTTATTTGATAATTAATTAATAATTTATTCTAGTTTTATTATTGCAAATAAAAGCTTTTTTAATCTATTTAAATTTAAATAAAATTCTAACAAATAAATTTTTAAACCAAATTATATTTTGCTCATATAAAAAATCAATTGATAAATAAATAAATAGATCTATTTTATTTTTTGATAGAATCTCAAAAACGTAATTAATTCTTTATTATTAATTCTTTGTAAAATCAAAATTATGAAATCGATTTAAATGAATTTTTTTTACAAAAAAATTTAAAAAAGTAGAAAAAAATCAAATAAATAAAAAATTTACCCATTAAAAAACTATTTATTTTTTTAAATAATACTAAAATTTTTGTTTAATTACAAAAGGTAGCAAAAATATTTTGAATTTTTTCATTAATTTTCAAAGCTTTAGAATTCTTTAATACTTTTTAAAAAAATTAATTTAAAAAAAATAAGACAAAGAATTATTTTAGAAAGAAATCTTCTCTGTGGGCTGTTAATGATGATTTAGAATATTTTAAGGAGGCTTTGATGTATATAAAAAAAGAAGAATAACTATGCCATCCTTCCTTAATTAATAAGACAAAGGATACAATTATGGATGCTATTTAATTAAAAAATAAGTTGCAACTTTATTATTACAAAAATTTCTTCAAGCCAATATTTGAATCTGCTTAAACAAAGATATCTGACCACCAATCTCAAGAAAAAAATAAAATCAACTAAAAAAAGAGCTGTAGAGATTTTAATCGTAATATTCTTTAAAATCTATTATTCTTTTATATTTATTTTTAAAAAATTTATCCCTCTTAATAATCATATTAAGTAAAAAATTATTTGAATCAATCTTAAATATTTTTTTTTGTTATTAAAAAAAGAAAAAATAGCTACTGAGTGGGTTCATGACTTAATTCAAAATAAAAAATATGTAGAAAGCTAAATTCCAAACGAGGACTTGCAAGTTAATTTAGCACATCAAAATGCAATAGACAAGACTTTCTAATATTGCCTAGCTGAATTTAAGAATTCTTCTTAACTTTTAATGTTTTTTTGTGATTATTTTATGAAACAAAGTACTATTTTTATTAATTAAAAATCTAAATTAAACAAAAATCATAAATACTTATTAGATTTATCTGATGAGGAGTATGAGAAAAGATAAGCAGAATTTAATACTATCTTTGTTTACATGTAATCCAAGGATGAATTCTTATAATACTATTAATAAGCTTTATGTAAAAGATTAATAGGATTTAACTTTAAGAGCATTGATGCTGAATACAAAATGGTTACTTAATTCAAGGTTATTTTTACTTTTCATATTTCAATAATTAAATTAACATTTTAATTTAAAAGAATTCCGTAGGCGTTCATACTACTGTAATTAGGTTTTAAAACATGCTGACTGACCTTAAAATCAATGAGCAATACAATAAAGAAAAATTTTAAAACGATATTTTAAAGATTTACATACTCAGTTCAGTTGCATGGCCTCTTCAAAGAAACGAATAAGATAAAATTATTTTCCCCTCCTCTTTTTCTGGATTGATAAGTTAATTTACTCACCAATACAACTCAACTTATAACAAAAGAAAAATACATTGGCTATTAAACGAAGGTTCAGCTGAAATTAGCTTTATAAGTAATAATTTAACTAACTTTGGAGGTAAGTATATTTTAAGGACAACTTCATATCAAATGCTGATTTTAATTAAAATGAATGAGAAAGAATCTTTTATAGTTAAAGATTTAATGGAATAAACTGGAATTAACAGGTGCTCATTTGATAGTAATCTGAAATAACTAGTTAAACTCAAAATTTTGAACTGTAGTGATAGTGATAAATTGACTGAATACTCTAAAATTAGTGTTAATACACAATTTTATTCCTCTAAGAAAAATATTCTGTGCTAGCATCATGCCTCTGCTGTGGTAATTTAACATTTTGCCGATTATTTATTTTATTTACTTAGAATAAATATTAATTATACATTTTTGACTTAATAGGAAGATTAAAATATTTCTAGCATTCAAACAACTGTTGAATAAGAAAGAACATCAATAATAAAGGCTTATTTAGTAAAAATTATGAAAATCAGAAAAGTCATGTTACACAATGATCTATTATAAGAATGTGTTGAATTAATTAAAAAATGCTCTCGTACCTTCGAACCTTGTATTTCTCATATCAAAAACTGCATCGAGAATCTCATAGAATAGGAATATATTAAGCGTACAGAAAAAGATTTCAAAAAATATGAATATCTTCAATGAAATTCATAAACAATTTAATTAGTTCTTATCAGTTAGCTAGTTTATTCTATATTTCAATTTGGTAATTTTTATAAAATTGTAGTAAGCTTTTTTTTTTGTGTGATAAAATATTATATATATATTTATTTATCCAATAAAATATTTTCATTTAATTTATTTCTGAGGATTATTTATCACTAACTATGCTATTTAGATAGCATTTAAAATAAAAATAATATAATTTTGTTTAGAACTAATTTTATGAATTTTAAAATATTTAATATAATTTATTATTTTCGTTTAAATTTGATCTTTTATTCTGTAAATTCCTTGGTTTAATTATTTAATTGATTTATTTAAAATAAAAATAATTTCAGTAAAAATAGTTAATGAAGGATTAATAAAATATATTAATCGTCATATTTCATTAAACATTTAATTTTATTTTATTAATAAGCATGTTTATTTTTCAACATTAAATATAAAATTTTATGCTTTTTTTATAACTTTATCATTCAGAATTTGTTTATTTACTTTACTTTAGATAATCTCTACAAATTGCAAAATTAAGAACTCAATTAAAATATTTAAATACTTAACACTAATGTGTGTTGTATAAATTCTATTTTTCAACAATTTTACTGTCTTTAAATAAAGTTTCAAACATTTTTTTACATCAGATTTATATACAGATATTAAAAATGCTAATGTATTTATGAGCACCTCAAGACTTATTTTAATATTTTTTTTTATTTTTTTTCAAAGAAGAATCATCAAAAAGTAAACCAAGAATTAAGCTGCAATAAGAATATTACTATAACTTCCTTAACACGATTATTATGAACCTTATTAAGAAGTTTAACCATTAGGACAAGGAACACAAGGATTATTATTTGTTGCATCACCATAATAATTAGCTAAACAAACACACACTTAAGGTGTATAATTAAAAACAGCATTTGGATCCTCACATAAACATTAACCTGTACCTGAATCAAAATGACTAGTATCTGTAGGGCAAGTTATACATGCTAAACTTGATATAGATCCATATGGAGAAGATTCATTTCCTCCACAAGGAGTGCATTATGTATTTACTCCATTTGGAGTTCCAAAATAACTATAATTGCAATAGCAAATCCCATTTTTATCAGGCAAAGCTTATGAATCTTTACAAGTTACTGCTAAAGCACCTTTTTAAAAAGAAAATGCTAAAAGGAGAATGCTTAAGAAAGAGATTTTCATTTTTAATTTATAGATTTTTTAGTAAAAATAAATTATGTTTTAAAGTTGATTATACAAATAAATAAACTAATAATTTTTTAAGTTTTATAAAGATTTGAAAAGTAAAAAATACTTTGTAAATATAAAGTGTATTATGAATAAAAAATCATCTTAATTTTTAACTGAAAATATTTTATATTTAAAATAAAAAACACTCAAAAGAAATTAATTTATGAAATTCAAAATTTTGCAAAAATGGATTAAATATTATGTACAAAGATCTTATTTTTTGGTATCCTTCTCTCTAACAATATTTTAAAAAAGCTTAACGGGTCTAATCAATGCTTACATAAATTTTAGAATTAAAATTATATTCCAAATTGTTTAAATAGTTATTTTAGCCTCATTTTTTATAATAAAAAAATCTTTTTACAATTTAACTCAATATCTTTTTTCAAATATTGTGTTTAATCAAATAGTAAATTTTGTTTTAAAAATGAATTTTAATTTAACAAATGATTAATTGATCACTTACTGGCAAGTTATTTTTCAAAAGCTTAGAAAATAAATTATAAAAATTTTGAATTTGTTAAGATTTTTATGTGAAATTTTAAAGAGATATATATCATATCAAATTATTTAATTATTATTTTAGATTTTAAAAACCAACTTAAATTTTTTATTTATAGCTTTTTTAGCTTTCATAAATAAATATATAACAAAATTGAGTATACCAATTCATTTAAGAACGAATTTAAAATAAATTAATTTTTGAAATTCAACTAGGAGAAAAGTAATTATTTTTATAAGGGCACAATTGTGAAAGTTCACTTAAATGTGCGAATAAATATTTTGACTTATCTTATTAATTAATATACTGCATACTTTATTTATTAGTCTTAAAATTTAATACTTTCAGCAGTGAGATGAATTTATTTAGATAAATTATATTAGAATACTCCTTATTATTTTAGTTTTATTTTGTTGAGTTATTTATTTTTTTTTATTTTAAATGTCAATTTTAACATATAATAAAATCATTATCACTTCCATAAGTAAATATCTTACAAACTAAGTAAGTTAATTTGTTTAAAGTCGAATTTTTAATTTATTTTGAAATTCAATTTGGAGAAAATTATTTATTTTTAAAAGGGAACGATTGTGAAGGTTCACTTAAATTTGCAAATAAATATTTTGATTTATCTTATTCGTACACAGCATGGTCTATTTAGAAGTCTTCCAAATTTATACTTTCGGCTAAATTCTAAGGCAAAACCAAGCTCAATGCTAAGGACTATCCTTAAAATTGTTAGATCATGGAAGAATCTCTGTTTTTATCCTAATCAATATTAACCATTTCGATACCATTTTATTGATTATTATTTTCTTCACTTTTGTTATTACCCTTTTTGTTTCCTAACTAAATTTAATTTTTTAATAAATGAGAGTTTATGTTTCTTACTATAGAGCTATTCATACCAACATCACTATCACTGATGGTTGTTTATGAATTACTCACACTATTTTGATGAAGCTTTTGCTGATCCTTTTATTTAATATGACTTTTAGATAACTTGAAAATTGCTCTAAAAACTGGTCTAATATTGGGATCTGTTATACGAACAATAGGGAGATACAGAGTTGTGATTATTTTACAGGCGTTTCCGAGTGTTACAAAAAAATTTAGAGAAGTCTATTAAAAATACCTACAATTTAAAAACATCATAATTTAGCTACAAACCAAGCAACTCCATGTTACTATGCATGAATACATGTAAAACTGGTAGAATTTTTAGAGCTTCTAATACTTTTAGATATTAGATAATTTATAATTTAAGTACATTAAAGTTGACAAGCTGATAAATATATAAATAAGTAGCAGACCTATTCCTTTTAAGGGAAATTAGTTTTCAGATTTTATAGAGCAAGTACCAAACATAGTTTTACCAGAATATCCAATCAGCTTGATAAAAACAGTTATCAGAAAAGAAATAATTACAATTGTAGCATGAAGATACCAACCCTAGGCTATCTTGACTATTTTTAAATTTTTGATGGCACACACTATATAAGTGTATATAGAAATATTGTAAAAAAACTCAAATATTCCAGCTATAATTGAGAAATAAGAGTTTACTTAGCAAAAAACATCACTAGATTTTACATTTTGATTATCTGTAAAATATTAATATAAAGAGGATATTA
The DNA here is from genome assembly GCA_000231845.2 of Tetrahymena malaccensis 436. Lineage (NCBI taxonomy): Eukaryota > Ciliophora > Oligohymenophorea > Hymenostomatida > Tetrahymenidae > Tetrahymena > Tetrahymena malaccensis. The sequence goes on along the minus strand of JH720113.1, from coordinate 131,850 downwards.
ACCTAATTTATAGAAAAGTATTTAAAAAGGGATTTTAGATTTAATTATAGAAATTGAATTTGTATGCAATTTATATTACCAGTGCAAAGATAATGTGAGCTCAGCAACAGCCAATCCGCAGAACAAATCTCCAGGTCTTTTGCGTATTTATGGATATTTAATGTTCAAAGTAATAATAAATAGATTAAGTAAACAGGCAAGAGATGAAAAAATGAGGAACATGTATAAATCAGGGGTATAAAGAATGACTTAATCAACTTGCTAACTAAATGTGGGAGACCTGCATTTCACTAAATTTTAAGGGAATTATTAATAAACGCTCATTTTTATTATAAAATAATATGAAAAAAAATATTTATAAATTTTTTTGGTGCGATATGTATTTTATCTGATTAATTACCTAATCAAAAACAAATCATTAGATGAGTAATATTTAATTATCTAAAAATTAACTTAATCACCACATAAATATTTTTTTCATAAAATATATTTTGTAGCACTTATAAGAAACACAAATTTTTAAAATAGAATTTGTTTTTAAACTTAAAAAAATTTAATAAAAATATATGAATATTTAAATTTGCTTGCATACTAGTAGTAGATAAATACATATATAATTTAAATATTTTATATTTTCAATAAAATAAATAAGCACATTTATTAATAAGTTTATAAAAATTCCGCAGCAAAATTGAAATTTCAGCTTTTAATTTCATATTCTTATACCTAATTTAAAGATTGTAATACTTCTGATATTTTAGTTTCAATAACACACCCTCCTATAATAATTTCATCTATTAAGGCATTTATCTTAATTTAAAAACATATTATTATTTATCAAGAGTTTAACCATTAAATAATATAATTACTTTATCAGGGAAATAAACCATATCAAGTTCGCAAACATTCTCAAACAATGTATCACAACCTTCAACTATAATCTAATTTATTGCAAAAGGAATTATGTAAACTAAAATTATATGCTAATAATCTCACTTATATCAAATCGAGAGCGCTTAACTCACTTTCGTCTTGATCTATGATCATTATGAAATGCAGCGATGCATATTATCTGATTATAATATTTAAATAATTAGATTGATGTAATTTATTTAATCATAAAATACCTTATAATTATTGTGCATTTTTTATCATATATTCCATCTTTGTCTTTTACAAAATGACTTTTTCTACCATCAGGATATTTTACTAATTCAAATAGCTTCTAAATAATTTCATTCTATTTGTCAACTTTTATTTATAAAAAATTCCAATTAAAATTTTCAAAGGCAATAAATAATAGATCTAGATACCATTAATATTTTCGTAGAATTTGCTAATTCTAACTTTCCCTAAGTTATTTATTATTAAGAAGAGTTTTATCATATTTGAACTATTTTGCTACTTATTTTTTAATACTTAAAATATCTAATTTAATTGAATTGAAAAAATTACAATTTATGATTGGCAATCAACACTTTTTAAATCTGTGATTTTTTACGTTTTGCAAAATCTACATAAAAATTAAAAACAAACAAGAAATTAAGATATTTTTGATAATTTTCACATAAATAATTGATGAATGTTTTTTTCTTCTTCAAAGACTTAAATTTATATGATAATAGTTGATTTTTAATAAAATTACAAAATTTACTCTAAAAAATAAGAAATAGTTTATTTTAATTTTATAATTTTGTAAATTAAATAAAAAAATATGATATCATGAAATGGGTCCTTAAATTTTGAACTAAAAAGGTAATACTTTTAAATTAAATAACTAATAATAAAAATATTCTAATTAGTAATTATTTAAAGTAAAATGCTCGACAATTATTTTAAGAAAAAAAGAAATTTGAAGTAAATTGGTATGATATTCTATATTAGATAAAATAATTTATTTATAAAATTATAAGTAAACATGTTTACTATTTGGAGTTAATTAATGTATACATTTTTTGTTTAAATTTCTGATTCATGAATATATAGTAAAACCCTTTCAAAACATTTTAGAATTATTGATTAATTTTAATAATCCTTCAGATTCAATACTAACTTAGACATTCTTAATCTTAATTTATTGGCTTTGAGTAGCACTATCTCAAAAAAATAAGAATAAAATAAAATTGGATTTATCAAAAATGAAATTCAATATATTCTTAAAATACTTAATGAGTGAAAGTGAAATTTTAAAATGGAAATAGATTGTTTTGCTATAAAATTATAAATAAAAACAAAAAATCATGTTTAAATTAATAGAAAATTATAATTTAAGTGGTAATTTCTAATTTAAAAAAACTTAGAAAAGATATAAAATAAATACATAATAGATACTAAGCAATATTCTTAACAAAGATACTTTTCTTAAACCGATCCCTTTGATTGATAGTTTCACTCTTTACTATTTATTAATAAATGATTATTTTTTTAGTTAGATTTTTAAACTCATTTCTATTTAATTAAATTCATATTTGTTGAACAATAATTTCTTTTTATTTTAACTTAAATTGATTCTTGATTAAAATTATATTTTTCTAACAAAATTAATAGTTTATGATATCTTTTTAAATCGATTAGAAGGCATATTCAATATAAATTTTATTTTACCTTGCTCTATAGAAAAATATTAAATCTAAAATTCAAACATAATACACAAAAAATAACCATATTTATATGATTTCTGCTTTTAAAATATTTTTATTGTATAAATAGTTTGAAAAAGCGAAGAAATTGAATTTCGTTTTAATTATAAAGAAAATATTCCTTAACTTATACTTAAGTAAGTTAATATTAAAAGCAAAATAATTTTTATTCATATTGAGCTATAGAGAAGACCTACTTAGTTAAGTTTATTTTTTTAGCAATTGGAACTAAATTTGGATGAATAAAAGGTATTTCATACAGTTTTATTACTATAAATTAAACAGTCGTACAAAATAATTAATTGTTTACATGCTGCAATAGCATGTACTTTTTTACTTTTTTAATAGTTTAAATTGAGAAATGGAAAATTTCAGTAACAGTTCACTTCCATCTCTCAAAATTTTATATAACAAATCATACAATCAATCAGCTTTGTGTGTGTGTATTATAAATTAATCATTAGGGGGGATTAGCAAAGGCCTTTTGCATTTCTTCGTAGTCAATATTTAAAAATTCTCTAATTTATTTTTCAAAAGCTACGAATAATCCGACAGAGACGGCGAAGATGGAGACGTCTCTAATTTATTATATTCTCTTCTTTTTACCTTCAACACTCTTAGGCAAAATCTTATCAACTAATGATGCTAACTTGGACTTCTTTTGACCGATTAAGGGCTTTCTATTTCCTTGCATTTTTAATTTATAGTTTGTTTGATTATGTTTGGTTAATTGATTTGTTTATTTTTAGTTAGATTTACTTTCTTTTTCAAGATCTTTCTAATTATTATTTATATTGAGTTATTCACTCACGCTATTTTAATTCCTTCCATAATATTCTTATTTTTTCTTGAAATTAAAATGTTTGCTTTTTTGATTGATTGATTGATTCATTTATTCATTATTTCTATCAATCAATCAATCGTTTATCTTCTTCTCATTTTATTCAGCTAAACTACTTTATATATGTATTTGTTTGTTTTTTTTGATTGATTGTTTTGCTTTTTGGAATATCTCCATTTAGATTAATAAGCAAGCGTATTTAGTAGCTAATAAGGAAATCTGTAAAAACAAACCCAAACAATTTGCCTTTATTTTTTATTTTTCTATTTTGTTCCAAACAAAATCCTCATTCAACCTCCTAGATTTTGAGTTCTTGCTTGACTCTTTTGGTTTTTTTCATACCTTTATAGCCAAATGTTATTTATTTTTTTTCTAGCCAACACTTTTAGGTCATTTCCATATTTTTCATATTTTCAAACTAAAAAATTGATTGAAAAAGTCACATTTGATATTTAATTGTTCATTCATTTTTGAATAATTTTAGATTAAAAGAAATTATTTATTTAGAAATAAAAAATGAATTCTTTTAGTGATTTTGTTATCTACCTGACCTAGTAGTTTAGTCAGGAATTTTAATAGTTAATATATTAAAAGTATTATTTTTTTAAATCAGTAAACCTTTTTCTATAATATTTAAGAGAGAATTATTTTATTGAAATTTTAATTTAATTTTTAAAGATATTTAAAATAAACAAGTATTTATTTCAAATAAAAATGAATAATATTTTTTATCTTATTAATTTTTTTATTTATAACTTTTAGAATTTAGAATAAAAATCTACCTTAAAATTTTTAGGCTAAAAAAGAATCTAATGTTCAATAGACATATAAAAAATAAATTTAAACATTTTTTTTAATTAGAAATTAAAAATAAAATGAATTTCTATTAAATAGATGGTTTGTATATTTTATTATTTAAGTTATTCCATAAAAGTTGATTTTTGATAATATATTTAACTAATTGATTAATATGACTTTGTTTTCTTTTTAATTAAATGAATAGTAAGCCTTGATTTCTCATACATTATATATAATATATTTCTAAAAGATATAATAGTTAAGTTAAAGATAGAATTTTTATTTGATTTCAAGAATAAAAAAACTTTATTTAAAATAATTATAAGCAACGCTGTTAATCTTATTTACAACATTTAGTTAATTAATTAATCGCTAATATGGAATTCGTTTGCTGGCTCTGGACTTATGATAAAAGATGGATGTTTGATAAAGCTGTAGATTAAATGGAAAAAATATGGTAATTTATCATCATTTTTTTAATTCATTTTCTAAATTCATTCAAAGTTAAAAACTGAAAAGTAGATTAAAATAAATTTAAATGGAAAACTATTTTTTTATTTATATAAAATATTGAAAAATAATTTGCATAATCATCTCTAAATATTGTTATTGTTCTAAGAGTTTTTTTAAAATAATATTTTAGGATTGTTCCCTTGATTGCCAATATTTTGCTTTTAGGAATGATTATTAACTCTCTATACATAGATGAATTAGTTAACGATCCTTGTATTTTAAAGCATGGGTATAAATTTTGGCTGCAGATACAATCAGTGATCTTGTGCGTATCTTGCATTAATATAATTATTTTGTACTTTAAGATCATATAGATTGAAAAAAAGGTAAATCATTCAAAATCATGCTAGTTTTTTTGTTTTTTTGGGACTAGAAAAATAACTTCATTTGGTCTACTCTACTTAATTTTTGTTTAAAATTAACTATTAGAGGAAATAGATTGAAAAAAATAAAGCAGTCTTCACTTTAAAAAAATCAGCAATTATAAATATAAATAAATGATGACAATAAATAAATAATATTAATTCTTTTCAATTAGTTACAAGCAATATTTACATTTCATAATATGTTTATAATATAATAATATAAAGAAAGAAAGATAGCTCGAGACTCTCAATGCCAAGTCAAGAATCAGTCCAAAAAAATTTGGTTATTGGTAAAAAAATTATCTATACCCATGGTATTTTATCATATCCATTCATCAAAATTTAATGCATTTATTAGTACTTATCAAAAGATGAATTGAAAGTTTTAAAATGTAGTTGATTTTATTCAAATAATATCAACAAACCACCATATAAATAACTAATTATTCAACATCGATTTTTACTAAAAAACAAATTATTTTAATTTAAACATGATTATTTGCATATTTGTTTAAATGCAATAAACAATTATTAAAATAATCATAAAATTGATATTCTTGATAATAAAAATAATAACTAAATTTATAAAGATGCAAATAAAAAATTTTTCAAAGTGATACTAACTAAATACTTTGATTAAAAAGCAATTGATTATTCAATAGTAAAATCTTTGTTTTTAAACCCTTAAATAAAGCTTACACTATTTTTTTCTATGCATAATTTCAAATCCATTAATAATACATTGGATACAGTTTGAAAATTTACTTACAATTTCGATGTATTTTATTAAATAATCTTTATTTTTATATTTAGGATTCGCCAAAAGGGATTACTTTCAGGGGCTGGATTTAGTGTGTTGATACTAGGTTTACTAAATTTAGTTTGGGTTGTTACTGGGTTTAGGAGATATTATTATAATCATTCTTACACATGCGCAAGAAGCTTTTAAAATACATTGTATGCCAATATTATAATTCCTTTGGTAGCACTTCTTCCTTTTATATTTACATTGATTACAAGCTTCTTGATTAAGGTTTTATCTTTAATATTCTCATGGCTCATGCCTGAAATTTTTATTAGACTTAAGAAAAGTATGTGAAATATATAGGCTAATTTATTAATTTAATCAATTTTACCTATCTGCTAGTAGACCTGACTAGTGTAAAAAATTGCACAGCTAGTACCTCAAAATACTTTAGATTGAAATAATTCTAAATATCGACTCACTACTGACTACTTATTCAAAAGAAAAATAAATATATAAAAATTACTATCTTATCATCATTTTAATTTAATTCTGATATCCTTCATCAAAGTATTTCAAACTTAAATTCTTGCTGTTTCAAATATTTTTGTTTTATTCTGTATCAAGAGAAACTATTATTAAATTCAAAAATAATGCTTTTATTTATTTTTCTTTCAACACAATCTAAAAACAAACAATAATTTCCAAAAAAAAAAAATTTGTTAAATCTTGTAAAATTTAACTAACTCTATCTTAAAATTCAAATATCAATATTTTTATTAATTTTTTTTATCTCAATAAGAATTTTATAAGGCTATGAAAGGTTCATAAAATTTTCTAATGCGAAAAATGAAGTTATGTTAAAATCAACTATTTATTTATTTAAGTTCTGTGTTTTGCAAGTTTGTTGAAAGGGATATCAATCTTATATTTAATATTTAAATAACACCTTAAATATAGTTGATTCTAAAAATAGATCAAGATAAACTCTTTTTGATTGTTTCGTTAATTAATTATTGCAAACGGTGATTAATAATCCTAAAATTTAAATGTGATTTTTACAAACTTAAAATGCTAATATTTGATTGAAAACTTGGGTATTTTCTAAAATGAGTTTTTAATTTTTCAACTATAAATTTGTATTTCAAAAAAAATAAATAAAATGATTAATTTTTAAATATTTTTATGAACAAGATAAAGTTAAAAAATTATAAAAAATTATAAATCACTTTTAAACAGAAAATTAATTCAAACGAATTATGATTAATTAAGAAATGTAAAATTTACTAAAATTACGTATTATCATTCAAATAATTGCTAAGAAAAGCTTTTAGCATAATTTTTAAAGACTAAGTATTCTATTTTAAAATTAAAAATGAACCAAAAAAATCTTTTTAATATTAAAATTGTTATTAAATTGGTGATAAATAGCTAGCTACACCTTTATGGTAGTAACTAATATCAAAAATACCTATTTTGTTTAAGTAATCTGTTTTATTTATCTAATCAATAAATAAATGCCTTTACTATTTGAATTTGCTAAGACTTGTTTTAGACTTGTTGAAAATCTGATAGCTTAAAAATTTATAATATTTTTTAATTAGAAATCATCGTTAAAATGTCATAAAATTCTTTAAGTTAAAATCTAATTTAAAACTAAGCAGAAGTTAGCAAATAAAGTTTTGGATAAAAAATTTTGAACTGTTTTTGCTTTTGTTTCGTTACTTCTACTAATTTGCCAGTTTTAGATTCTAATTAAAATGAAAACCAATCATAATAATAATAACAATAATTTTTTGAAAACTAAAATAATTCTTAAATAGGTGATGATATTAATATTGAGTCTCCTGATTAGTTCTAACAAAACAATTAACAATCTATATCTACAATAACTTCTGCTCCTATGACGGACAATATAAAACCAGATTAAATGTAATCAAAGCATATAATTTACTAAAATGAAAATTAAATTTCTGAATCAAAATGTTTGAGTACTTAGCCAAAAAAAACAGTATTCTAAAATACAAACACACAAATAGATTTGTTAGTTTAACAACTATTTTATAATTAACCTAGCTAGTTGAATCCAAATAATTAAAATGTAACCTGCGAGAGGTAGTAGAAATGTGTAGATTAATTTAATTAATAGTTAAAAGAATAATGTTTATTAGATGATTAAAATTATTCTGAAATCATCTAATATCATAACGATTAGTGTTTTTATCATACGAATGATATTTATAAAAGAACATCAAGATTACCTAGTTATTAAGAAGGTTTATATAGACCTTCACTAAATCACCCTATGAGTTAGAACTTCATATAAGATAAGAGAGATTCACAAACAACTGCAGAAGCGGTAACTGATTAATATGAATATGATCCAAAATATGAAAATCAAGGTAAAGAAGGTACTGCTTCTTACTTAAACTGAAAATTTATTCTTGAAAAAAAAAGCAGTAAACGGATTACACCCACCATCAAAATTAAACTAAAAAAATTATTAAAAGCTTTATAAATAATTAAAAAATGTAAAAAATATGATAATTTATATAAAATATTAAACAGCAAATATTAGTTTGTGTACAAATTTAAAAATGAAATCCTAAAATGTTCAAAAAAATAAAAATTTTTTCTTATTAATTTGATAGAAAGTATAATTAATTTATTAAATAAATTCTTCATAAATAAAAAGAATTAGAAAAGAAAAAAATATTGATTGATTAAAGTGATTAATCATTTATGAACGTTTTATTTTACATATAAAATGATAAAAATATATTTTAGAAAAAAATGTTTATTCAACAGATTATTCATTTTTTTTTTATCAATTTCTTTTTCATAGATTTCTTGAGAATAAAAATAATCTATTAATAAACTTGTTCATAAAAAAAAATAAATACAATAATAATTATATTAATTGTACTCTTAAATAACAAATTAAAGTATTTTAAATTAAAAAGTATTAACATCATCTTTTTTTTCATTTTTACTTTATCTTTTACTACATTTTTAATTTTGCTGTCAAAATATTTTTAAAAATATTTGCATAAATAATTAAATTGGTATGATTTATTATTTAAATAGGTTAAAAATTGTAATCAGATTAATTTATCCTTCTATTTATCAATAAATACATAAAAAAATATGAGAAAGATTTTAAAAATTTATAGAAATTGTGCTTAAGACAATTTTTTAATCTTTGACTTTTAAAAACATAAAAAAAATATTTGAAATAATATTCAGCTTTACAAATTGATTTTATTATTTATTATTTTATGAATAAATACTAAATTAAATATAGATAGTTATATCATATTTTTTCTTTTGTATTTAGTTATAGGGGTTTTAATACATACAAGTTTTACTCTTTAATATTTAAACACAAATTGTAATTAAATTTATTGATTTTGGGTAAATATAATAGTACTAAGGAATTAAAAAATATTAAAATATTTGTAAAATTAAAAAATTATAAGAAAATATGTGTTGCTTATGCTGTAAAGAATAAGGATAAACTCAAACAAAAAGCTAATCGAAGAGAAATAATTCAATAATATCTTAAAATATTGGAAACCATAGAAACTAAGGATTAAATTAAAAGGGTTGCTTATGCTATAAAGAGGAAGAATAAGATCAATAAAATAACTAATCTAATGCAAATCATTCAATAATATCCTAAAATATTGGAAGCCATAGGAATTAAGGACTAAATTTAACTTAAATAACTATTTACAGCATAATTACTGATTCATCTTAAAATTTTGATTTATCGCACACATTATAATAGGGATAATCTACACCATAAATCAATCAGCCTAATGGTTTGAATATTTATAGACAATAAAATGAAGGAATTATAAGAAATTCATAAGATTCTTACTTGTCAATCGACTTAGCAAACACAGATATAGAAAAATTAGTAAAAGGATTATATGAGGAGAATGAAAATCAACCAAATGAGTTTTAAAGTATGATAAAGTAGAAAATTTATCCTTAAGAAGGATTTAACGATTATATTGTAATACATTTTAAGGCAGGTGCCAAAATTTATTAGCTTCATTCATATAAAATGAAATAAGATTTAAGGTTTTTTTTTAATGAATCCAAATTATTTGATTAACTAAAAAAAAATGTCGAGTAGAGGTTTGAAATAAAAAAATCTCAGAGTATGAAAACTATTAATCTTTAAGACCACACTATCAATTACTTTATGGTTTCATGATTTTTGTAATCTGAAAAAGTACTAAAACTTTAATAGGAGAAATTAATTAATTCAAAAAAAATAATTTAATTCTTAAATATGAATTTTAAGTAATTAAAAGCTTTATTTTCTTGTTAATTCTATATTTAAAGTTGATAATATTTAAGAGAGAGAATGTAAATCTTATTATTTCACCAATTAAAATAAATTAAATATCATATTTTCTCTCATTTATTTTTTTTATCAAAAAAATTTATTTATTTATTTTTTCTTTCATTTTATTTTTAAATAGATATTTTTATTAATGAGTTTACTTATAAGAATTGTTTCACTAAGTCTCGTAACTAAAAATAGTAATATTAAAAGAGTAGTACTTAATAATAGTTTGCTAATGAAGGATAATCGTTTTCAAAAAATAATCTTTCATAATAAACAAAAAATAAGCTAAAATATATGAAGCAATCCATAATTTTTTATTGTCTACTATTTAATTTAAATAGTTGAAAATGAAAATCCTTTCAATTAAATTTAAGTAAAAAATCCTTTCTATTTCTAATTAAAATAAAAAGATTTGATTAAGAAGAAAAAAGATATTTCTGATTATTTTTATTTGTTTGTTCATTACCATCTATTAAATTTTACTTTTTTTCAACCAAGGATTAAATTTTTTTTTTATTTTTACTTAAAAGAGTGGTAAAGATTATTCAAATTATATCTATATTGTTTTTAATCTTTTAATCTAAATTTATTTGATGGAAATTTATAAAAAACATGAGAGATGGAATATTAAATAATATTCTGACTGTATTATTTTTAGTTAATAAGAAAGATAAATAAATAAAGTCATAATTACATGTATAAAACTATATTAGACTAAGTAATTTTATTGTTAGTAAAATTTAAATATTTATTTTAGAATATTAACTTAAAAACAAACAACATTTCAAAATATCTTTTTTAAAAAATGACGAAATATTTTTTTATTCTTTTATTACAAAATACAATTAATTTCCATAAAAAATTTAATTTTAAGTAAATATTTATTTGTATATTTTTAAGTTAAGTAAAAAAATTTATTTGAAAAAAGAAAAAATTCAATTTAAATATCCACTATTTTATTGAATAGGTTTTTTAAAATGAGTACATCTGATTATTATTATTGTTATCTTGGAGGTAAAAATAAATAAAATAATAAGAAAAAGCGTTCGACATCATAAAACCCAGATTAAGAAACACCCCGTGTTTAACATTACCATGATACTATAATTAGTATTCCAGATCAGAGTCCGCCTGATTAACAAAGTTCATAAGAATAAGTAAATAATGTAGATTCAATAAGTACAAATAAGGAAACTGATTAATAATAGATACAAACCATTGAGTAATAATAGGATTCACAATTTATAAACAAAGATACTTATCAACAACTACAATTAGCATCTTCTTTATAAAATTAATCAGATAACTTTTTTTAGTTTAACTCGAATAGCTAAAAATTGGATGATTTTAAAACATAAAACAAAACCTATACAAATGAAAATGAAAAAAAAACCATGGAATAATCAAAGATATCAGGTTAAATTTTAACAAATAGTTTACCCCAGCATCAGCTATCATCTTCTTTATAAAATTAATCAAATTTGGATTACTCATTCTAACTTAGCATAGACTAACAAAACTTTTATGATTCAAAAATAAAAAATAAAATCCAATCAACTGAAGATTAAAAAAGTGTATCTTATTAGAGTATTAGAGATGTTGTAGCAGACTTCTAACTTAATAAAGTTGCATATAATATTTTAAAACAAAATTTAAATAATTAACAGGGATAAGTTTAATAAATAAAATTTGAGTATAAAATTAGTAAGAAGAAAATTCTAAAATTAAAATTTAGTTATAGAGGATTTAGTTATAAAATGTATGCTAAGATTTCAAATATGAATTCCTGCTAAAATTATTTATATGATAAACTTGAAAAATGTTAAAAATTATATAATGATAACGATTATAGAGTAGTTTGTTCAGAAAGAATTTAAAAGGACATTTTAGAGTATTTAATTATTGATATTACTGAAAAAAAACATGAGGTCCATGAAGAACTTTAAAATTTATTGACAACAGTAAAAAAAAATTGAAAATAGTTAATCTCAATATAAAAAAACAAAATTTGAAAAATTAATTTACTTATTTTTTAATTTTCTTCTAAATATTCTTTTTTTTATCTTTAAAAATTTATAATTATTAATTTCAGCTGCATGATAATTTATTGCTTTATTAATTATAAACTAAATTTGATTGCAAATCCTAAAAACTAAATATATTTTTTCAAAACTTCATTTCCTTAAGCATTTATTCGTTTATTTGTTAGTTTAATATTAAATTTTTTGTAAATTACTTTTTATTTTTATTAAAAAGTAATTAATACACATTAAATTTTCATACTTTTCTTATTAATAAATAATATGTAAATTTCTGTTTTTTATATTTTATTGAAATAACTAAAAAAAGTATATCCAATAAATTATGAATAAATAAATTGCTTTCAAATAAATAATACAACTTAATTCTATCAGTTTTTCATTTAGAAATATATTTTATAACAAAATTATTGCTCTGAATTCAAGCTTTTATAAACAAAAATATGATTTGATTTTGGATCTCAATAATTATTTAAAATTTTATTCAAATTTAAGGAAATAAATATCTACTTGTAAAGAATAATAACTATTAATGAAGAATCAATAAAATGTTTGAATTATCCTGATACATAAATTAAACATAATATATCTATTCTGTAAAATCTTAATTTTATCAAATTATTGGAAATAAAATAATTTTATCAAGGTCTTAGTTATTATCTGCTTTTAAGAAAATTAAAGATGATTTTTCTTGAAGTAATTATATTGAATCTACTTAGGCTAATTAATTGCATATTTTGAATACGTGAAGATTTTATTTTTTAATTTAATTTAATAGTTATTTTTTTAATGAGTACAAACAAATACCTTTTTGGTATTTTAAATTAAAAAATGTAAAAGAAATTATTGGAATATCAGTAATTAAGTAGGTATATAGGTAGGTATAAGTTTTTAAAAAAACAAAAAAATATAATTTCTTGATTTAAGATTTTTGCATTATAATTAAAGTTTTCAAAAACAAAGATTAATGAGCTGTTTTTGTAAGGATGATGATGATAATAAAGAAAAAGTTTTGATGCAATCAATAAGTTCTAAAATGAAAAGTAGCACAGGCTTAAGATATAGTGACTAGCTAGTTGTAAATCATGTGATAGAAAGCAATTTAGATAATAATAACCCAAATTAGCGTATAGAATGTTAAACTTTGATAGAAAAAGATGAAAAAAGCGAGGAAGGTAGCAATTTATTTGTTAACTTAGAAAGAGACTATAGCAGCTTTATAATTTAAGTAGCAAAATGCTTCATATAGACAGGATAATAACCAAACTTTACCTTCCCTCCTGGGTTAATGATTAATGCCATAAAATAGATAGATGAGCAAATAGTTGAAATATAATATAAAATTTTTGATACTGAATACATATTTAATGGGAAGTAATATCAAAACTAATAAGATTTCATTTTATTAGATGATCTTTAATTACAGTATAAAAAGAATTTCATAGGAAATAATTCAGTGAAAACAAAAGTTGGCTACGACGAATCAGGAAGTTAAATAATATACTTTATAGCGAAAACAACATATCCATATTAACAAAGCACTATTATTAAAGAAATAAAATGAAAATAAATACAAAAAAAACAATTTTGAAATACTCACACATTCAATCAATCAATCAATTAATTAATAAATTACCAATAACAAAATTTACTCTTACATATATAAAACTAAATATTATTAAAATTTATCAAACTATTTCTATCTATCTATCAATCTATAATAATTGTCTTATTTTATTTTACAGTAAAAATTTGCATAAAACCAATCAAAAAAAAGTGAAATAATTCATACATACATACATAAATTCATTAATTGATTCATTTACTCTGTTTTTTATCTTTTGTCATATAGTTTCCAAATTACGTCATTTGTTTTTTTTACCAATTTTTTACACATAATTATATTAATGCTTTATCAATTAATCACTTGGGATATAACTTCTTATTGATTATCTTAAAATAATCTAAGATATTTAATCTCTTATCACTTAGCTACATATGTAAAAATTATGAGCTTACTTTTCGATTAGATTTATTTATTCATTCATAATTGAATTTGTTCACTTACCTAAATAATCGATTATTAAATTTCAATGAGTTGACTTATTTATTTTATATTTGAGGTACTTTATATAAGTCAAAAAGTTAAGTTAGAGAGAATAATTATAACCCACTCCTTAACTTAAAAATACTTAAAGAGTATAGAAATGAATTAGCTTTACTTATTTTAGCTTAGTTTAGTTGAAATTTTACCAATTACTTCTATTAAATATTTTAAACACTCTCAAAAATCTGTTGCTAAAATATTATCTATCTATAAATAGATAGATTAATATAAATTAAGTAAATATTATTTTTTTAAAAATGTAATCTATATTTATGACAAGTTATCTTTGCACTTATTCTTGTTTAAGCAAAGTTATTAACTTTCATAAAAGAATATTTTTTACTCACAAATATAAATAATTAATTAAATAAAAATATTGAAAAAAAAAAATCTTAAATTGCAGAATTTGTTTTTGTATTAATTGTTAGTAAAAAATGGGAAATAATATATTTTGTTGCCATAATAGATAGGATTAATCTGCTATAAAATCAACAACAGATTCATAATAAAGATAAATTTATAGGGGTACTATTGATGTCGATTAGTTTGCAAGTTAGAGACTTACTTAACCTTATTAAATTAGCATTTTAGATTAATTCTAAAATCATATTAACTCAACCTATCAAGATAAAAAAAATATTGAAGATTCACTTTTAAGTGGAGTTAAAATACTTTCAAATAATAAAGATGATTCTGGAGAATTAAATATCATAAAAATATAGTATTTAGATTATATATGCACTATTGTTTATTAGCAACCATTAAATTACGAAAGGTTATCTAATGAACTATTAAAATACAAATAAAATGGTTATTTAACAACTATATTGTAATGTTTCCCTTTTGAAGAAGGCAATCATTTTGGATACTTCTTAGTCCAATAAAATAATGAACTCACATCAAATTCAAGTTGAATTTAATAAATAGCTAAAGATAATTAGATACATTTGTTTGAATTTACTTATATTTTCATCAACAAACTAGTTTGTCAAAATTAAAAATTTTTTTAATTTCTATAAAAATAATAATTAGAAATTTTTATATTTGCTTATTATGTTACTCTAAAACGCTATCAATTATTTTTCTTAAGAAAAAATTAAATTTAATTATTCATAATTCTTTTTTGATAGTAACCCAAAACTTATTTTTCATAAATTAAAAATACTTATTAAATTTCTTGGTGCTGAATATTTAAAAGCTGATCCCCATCTTTATTAACAAATCTATCAAAAAAATAAATCGATTTATTCCACTATCTTTCTAATTAACAAAAACAAAATACTTTTTAATATTTAATCAAAAGCAAATAAAAAGTGATTAATGCTTCATTGAAAACATTAAAAAAATCTGCAAATTTAATTAGATTTTTTAAAAACAAATATCATATTAATATAGGATTGCTTTATTTTTGTTGATAATTAACTATTAATTCTAATTGTTAAACAAAAACGTAATATTTATATTTCAAAGTTTAGAGATATTATACAGCAATGGAAGATAAAAATTAAGCTGACAAGGATGCAGAAGAAGAGCAATTAAAAGCTGATATTAAAAATTTAATGTTTAACAAATAGCATCATGCTAAAAATTTCTTTTTAAGTGATAGTGTGGATATGATTATCAGAAAAAATATTATCAAGCTTATTGAGCAAGAATTAGAATTATTGTAGCAAGGCAACATTTAAGATATTGTATCAAATATAGGTAATTTAAAAATAAAAACATTCAAATTTGCTTATAAATTTAATTGAAAAGTTTACAGCATTAAGTAATTTAGGCATTTTTATCATTAAATAAAGTAAATAAGAAGAACCAAACTCTTATTTTAAGAACAGCAATGATAAAAATGCGATAGACATAAATGTTAACATATTAATGTGGAAAGTATTTTAAAATTTAGTTTTAATCAAATAGATCAAGAAAATAAAAAAGAGATGATTGAGAATGAATTGAAAAATGCAATGAAAAACTAAAAGGGACCTATGGAATAAAGGAAATCATAAATTTTGAGAAGCTAATGGATTATGAATACTGTAAGAAATAACAATAAAACTTAGCAACTAGATTTAGATTAAGATGAACAAGAAATAAATTAAGACAAAAAGCGATCTAAAGGTTCAATAGAGTCAATAGATTCAGAAGGCGAAGATTAAATAATAATTTAAGGAAAGCTTATGAAAAAAAACTAAGGTTTGCTTAATAGATGGAAAGTAAGTTTATTCATAGCTTAGAAGTAGAAATTTATAAATCTCTACCCTTATTTAAAAAGAAATATTTTTGCACTTTAAATGATGAAAAATTCAGTATCTATGAGGAAAAAAAGGACAACAAAAATTAATTAGACTATAACTTGTAACTATGCATTAATTTCTAGCACTTATCTTGTGAAATTGAAGTAACAAAATAATCTAAATTTAACTTTAGTATTTACATAAAAAATATAAAAAGAAAGTAGAGAAGAAGAGCTAAATAGTTATTACAATAAAGAATTAAAAAAAAAAATTTAAACTTAAAGAATCCTCAGATAGTGAGTAGAAGCTTGAAGAGTGGTATTAGAAAATAAAATAAGTTATAGAGGACAATTAATAAATTAGGTCTAAACAAAATATTAAACCTGATAAAGCTAGCTAATACATAAAAGTAATTCTTTTAAATTAGTTGATTGATTTAGGATAATTAAAATTGTTTTAGTCTAAGTTCATAAAATAGCAAGAGGAAATTATAATGTTAATATTAATTTAGCTTTTGATTAAAATAATTTATAGCATTAATCAACTATTTCAAATCAAATTTACTATTCAATTTTTTAAGAATTTAGCTCTGATAAAATAAAACTAGTTAGCATTTTGATTAAAAAAGTAATTTAGAAATGCAAGTCTTCTATTGAATATAAAAAAAATATTAAAGCAAATTATCTTGATATTGCATAAAACTTATGAATGAATGCAAAGGATTTTAAAAGATTTTAATAGATAATTAATTCACTTGAATTTTAATATTAATAATTAATCTATTAGCAAAGAAAGATATATTTTTTAGATAGATTAAATTTTTAAAAATATCTTTTGAATACTCCAAATTTAAAATAATTAACATAGATATTTAGATTTATAAGTTGAAAGTGGAGTTAATTACTTGTAAATTTTGATTAGTTATAAAGTACTAATGATTTGACTTTTAAAATTAAATTTGCACTAAAAGATTTTGATTTTTAAAAATATTTTTAATGGCTTAATAAATAAAATAGAGTGATATCATTAAAGAAGAAGAGTTTCTGTAAATAGCAAAAACTGGAGATATCCTCCTTTTTAAGTATTAAATCTTTCTTATGGCTTTAAATTTTGAAAATATTTTTACTGTTTTTAAAGGACAAACAACTTTAATGCAAAACTCTAAAGAGCTACTACTATAAGTAATTATGGTAAAAATGATTGAATTTATTTGATTTCTTTATTTTAATTAATTTTGTTTAAAAAAGATCATGTTGGTATAGTAATTAAATTAAAAGATAATGTGGTTAGAGTATTTGATGCATAGTTAGAAGATGGTGTTTCAATTCAAGAATGGAATTATTTTATTAAAATCAATGATTTGTTTGAGAAGTAATCACTTATTTCTATAACTTGAATATTTCTATAAAAGCCTATTTTCCCTTTAATTCAAATATCTAATTTACAAATTAATAATTTTTGTTAGAGTGGTTTTGAGATAGCTTAACTATGACAAATTAAAGACAGTCTTACCTGATTTTTATTAGTTTGTTTTGGTAATTAATTATTTCTTGTTGATTTATGCTTTATTGTATTAAATTTAAATTTGTAAAGAATTCAGAAGTCTTATTACGTATTTAAATACATCTTATTAGTACTTTTATTTTATAAAAGTAATTTTATCAAATATAACTAGAGCAGCTTAGGATAAAAGTATGATATTAGTGTCACTAAATTGATGAAAAAGAGATCATCTGTACTGAATGATGCTAGCAGAGAAGATGGCTACTTTTGTTCTGAACTGGCAGCTAAATCGTTTAAAGTTTTAGGTTTAATAAACCCAAATAAATCTTCTTGCTAGTATTGGCCAAGTAATTATTAATTAATTTCGATATAAATCTTTATTTAGTTTTATTAAATAAACAAAATTACAAATAAGGATCCTTTTCAGAATAATATGAAAGCGAACTAAACTTATATGAAGGTGTGAAGCTTGAAAAAGAACGTCCTATACTCTTAAACAGGCATATTTTCCATGATATCTAATAAGAAAATGAGAAAAATAATTGATTTTTTTCTTTGTATTTGATTGAGAAAACTCTTAAAATTTCAATAAAGCTAACTCTTGCTTTCATATTTGAATTTGTTTTTTTATAAAACTTTAATAATAATTTAAAAATGAAAAATTTAAATAAAATATTTAGATTTTATTTCTAATAGAAGATATAAATATTGCTTTGATAATATTAAAAAATCTAACTAATTTAAGTAATAATATTTTTTTTGAACATTATAATAAAATAATATGATGTGGCTAATTAAATAGCTAGCTAGCTTATCTTAATCTATCAAATTAATTTCATATAAAAATTGATTTTTTATTTACTATTTTTAGTTTATGTAAGTATAAATAAAATAAAGATTATTGTTAATTAAAGTTTTTAGATAAGGAAATCTTTTTGTACAATTATTGATTTGTAAAAAATTTGTTAAAGTGTAAAATAAAGTCAATAACATAATTTTTTTTGTTTACTTTTATAATAAATTTATCTTGATGTTCGAAGCTATTATTAAATTAAAATTAAAATTTAGTATTTTTATTTATAATTTTTGTATATTTTATCAATTGAAATATTTAAAAATATTTTAACTGTGTATTAAAATCTTTTATTTTTTATCATGGATTCTATCAAAAACTAATTTGTTGCTCGTTATTATCTTCAATTACTTATTTTTGTTAAATCTTTTAATAAAAAAATATTTATAGATTCTTTTACATTCTTAATGCGGCAGTAAGATATTTTATTTTATTGAATCTTATGTAGTAGTGTATGAGATAATTTAGATATGCAGTGTTTTCAAATTGAAAGGAAACTTTTCTTGACAAAAAAAGTCTTGCTTTTACATGTTTAATTTCAACATAAAATTTATTATTTTCCTACGAAATGGATTTTTAGGAAGCTAACTTAAAAATGGGTATTTCCTACTTAATATTTTTCTATAGTTTTTTTTTTAAAGTTGACTAATTTGAGATGTAACCATTAATTCATTATTAGAGTAAAAATAATAATCAAGTTTAAATAATTAATTAGAAAATTTTTTTAGTTCTAGTCATTATTTATATTAAGTCAATCGCTTTCATCATTCATGCAGATAAAAAAATAAGAATAAATAAAAAAGATATTTTAATCTTCTTTAGCTAATATTAATTCATATAGTTAATTATCTTCAAATGTTATTCAGATTATAAAACCTATTTTAGCTAATAATTTTCTCATTTTGTTTATAGTTTACAATTATTGGAGCAAGGTTTTTGAGTAGAGCATGTATTATCTGCTTTTAGAAAAAATATTAATGCGAATTAAAAGTATAATAAAAATTTAAGGTGTAATTTAGAACTATTTAATTTGATAGATATTGGGAAAAATATTACAAATTATTAATAGCACTTATTCTTGTGACTCCATATTTAAATAAATCACTTTTCTAGTTAATTTTAATTGTAAATATCTAACTTTAATTTAAATATTTGAAACATTCCTTATATTTTCTTATTTAATGATAATTTGCATTAAAGAATTTAGACCAGCCAATGATTTTTTATGCATCTGTAACTAGCATTTAAATTATTTCATATTTTTTATAATAAATATCTTCGCAGAGTACACATATATAGTATAATTTAGTTAAAAAAGAAGAAAAAGTAAGCTAGACTAGAAAATAATTAATAAAAAAAGTAAAAATCAATGGTCTATCTAGCACTTACTTATTGACAACCTAATATTACACTTTTTGCTTAATTACTAAATACTTTTTGTTTTTATCAAGAATTTGTATGTCTCGAGTGTTCCGAATTAGACAGAATAAAATCTCTTAATATAAAGAAATAAATTTGATTACATTATATATCCATTCAAGTGACTGATACCCACTTGAAAATAACAAAGATTAGCTTATTCGAAGAAATCCCTATTTGTGCTATTTGTGGGTTATTTTTATTATTCCATCCAAATTAATGAATGAATTAGTAAAAGCCTAATTTTAAATATAAAAACTACATTTTTTATGCGCGATAAATTTTATGTTTATTATTTTTGTATTCGCAGAGTTTTTTGTTTGAATGCCATGAAATTACTTATTTTTTCTAAAAAATTAGTATTTATCATCAAGAAACTCCAATTGAAAATTAAATTTTATTTAATATTTTTTGAGATAGAAAATGAATCTTAAATACTTAGACCCTTATAAAATATCTTTTTAGTAATAACTTAATATGGTTTAATTATTCAAAGAAGAATTCCCCTTTGTACCTTAGAGATTTTTCGAGTTGATATAAATAATTTTTTTAATTTAAAGATTTAAAATATATGGTATACAATCAATATCAGAATATTTGAAATACATACATTCAATGGGTAATTTAGAACAGAGGAAAAAGTTTTATAATATACAATCACAACTTCGATTAGGTAAGTTTACATTAACTAAACAACCAAATATTTAATAAAAAACTTTAATTCAATTAATTTTTAGGGTTTTAAATAAGATTTTACTCTTCTTTTAAATTATTTTCTAAATTTTATTTGTGCTCTGATAATAGTCTTTGAATAAAAATCTATCCATCAAATTTTTAAATTGAGTGGTGTTTGATATTTTAGCAGTATTCTTGTACTATGCTTGATATTTGCATGGGAAATTAATTAATTAATTAAGAAGCTAGGTAATATTTTAGAAAAATCAATTTCGCAACACATATGTATGAACAATCTTTCCTTACACCAATTAATATAATTTCTCTAAAAATATGAAAATAAATAATAACAATTGTGAGGTATTAAGCCTTTTGATAAATTAATTCCTTATAATTTCCAACAAAATTTACATTTGTTCTTTTTTAAATATTCAACTTTTTAAAATCTTTATCAACAGCAGTAAAACTTTGAAAATTGCGAGAGAACTAAGAAAGGAGGAAATAAAGTAAGCTTAAGTGAAGAGAAATTTGTAAAATGTAGAAAAAATGATATTTAATTATTAAAGATAAATTATTTTTACACAACACACTAATTTACTTTCATAAATGATAGCAATTAAATTGCTTCGAAAATTAATTTAAAGCAAGTTTGCTTTGATAAACAATTACAAGCTAATTTCCCTTTAGAATATATATAAAATAATTTGGGTTTATAAGTAAGTAGCATGCTCATTTACTTTTGTTAATGATAAGTAGCTAATCAGCGCTATTTATTTTTTGATAGAGTAAAGTCTTGGTTGAATAATTAATTAGACTGGCTAATTGACTGATTGATTGATTCTAATTATGCGATTAAGTTTATATACCAATAATTTATTTTTCGATTTAGCTCAGATAAATGTGATAATACAAACAAACATTCATCCATGTATTTTTTAATGAAAAAATTTATTAATTAATCATAATTTAATTAGAATGCATACATGATAGCTTGCTTTTTTTTTGTTTTTTATATTTAATAAATTTCTTTATTTTTGATTATTGGAAGGCAATTAATCATTTGTAAAATTATAATTGATATTAAAGTAAAATATTCAGAAAGATATAGAGGTCTTCGAAATATCTTCCTAAATTACCTTATAAATAAAACTTCTATCATTTACTCTATCGTAGAGGATAGATATAATCGTGAAAATTAAATAAAACTACTTTGCTTTTAAAAAAAACTAGCAGCTTATCTATTTAGAATAGCTTGAACATACTCATTTTTAGCAATATAATTTTTAAATTTCAAAGCATAATTAAGACTTTATATTCAATGAATCTAAGCGCTACAAAGCAATAGTCTGCAGATTCCAATAGATAAAATGCCATGATAGGAGACTAAGATATATCTGTATTTTGCATAGAAGAGAGCACAATAGATCAATCACTCAGGTGCTCTCTCTAAGTGTCGTAGTGCAATTTCAAATAATAAGGCTAAATAAAGTAGAATATGAATAAGTTACTCTTCCAAAACAAGTAATTTCATCGCGCTGATAATACTAAAACTGACTTCAAAATAAACTAGCCACCAAATTATAATGCTAATAACTTGAAAAAGAGTGGGATTTATTAAAGTTCTCTGGATTATAAAAATAAATTTAATATTTTTGAGAATAAAGGGGAGATCAACCCTTCAGATCATTCTATTATTATATAAAAAAACAAAGATTTATTAGAAGAAGAGAATCTCATAAAATTAGTAAGCGAGCACCTCATTCAATCTATTCAATATTTACAAAAGAGATAAAACTAATAGCAACCAGCATACCTAGAAAGTAATAATTACATATTTTATTTTTCCTTTTTCTCCATTTAGCAACACTTTACAAAATTGCTAAGTGGATGCCATAACTTTTGCGTGTATAAACAAAACAAAAAATGTTATTTGAGACATTTTATTTCTTACTTACTAGTCTTTAATTTAATTTTTTTCTTCGTTTAATGTACTCAAATGTTAAATCAAAAGATGATTGCTTGCTACTTCATTACAATTAAATTATGAATGAATGAACATTCAATAATTAATGTTAAAAAATATTAAATTTTACTTTTTAATAATTACGATTTTGTATTTGATTTTTATATTAAATTAATCTACTAAATAAATTAAAAGCTGAAGGGGAAGATGTTCCTGATGAAAACATAGAAATACACACAATTAAAAGCGATATAGTTGGGCCAAATCTTTTAAGCCAAAAGAACGAAACTACTGATATGGAAAAAGTTAAGTACTTTGAGCAAAATTTTACACAACTTGTATGGCTTTAGTAGTGCAGGAAAGAACATTTAAATGAAAGAAATAACTAAAATAATTAATAACAGTATTCTTAAGATAACTCGGACTCCGATACAGATCTAGAAACTCCCTAAATCTGTTAGCAAATAATTTTTAAGAAGGGCTCGAGCTCAGAAACGCCCATTTTAGCGAGGAATATGGGTAAGAGAAAATAATCAAACCTTGAAGAATCAAAAACTACTTCTTAAATGATAAATAGTTTCAGTGAGGATTATAGTTCAGATAGCCTAGAAGAAAATGATAATTCTTAGGAAATGAACTTACAAAAATAGCAATCAGAAGGAAGTAACTAAATATAAAAAAAAAGAAAAGTTAAATCGCATTTAGATGAGTAACTGTAAAAAGATATTGAAACTATGAAGTTACACATGCATGCAAATGGCCTTATAAATTCGATTGACCTATAAAAAGATTAAAACAGAAGTTAGTGCTAAGCTGAATCTCAACAATTCAACCGCAGTCCCAAGAAATTTTTGACAACTTCAAATGTGTAAATAAACACTAATTAATAAGACTTAGAGAGTAGTAACTCATAAAATATTATAAGGAGTGTCAAAAAATAATACACAGCTATAAAACCAAATTCATAATAGAATAAGCTAGGTATTTATTCAGAAAATAACAAGTAAATGAAGTAAAATTAAGAGTTTTCTCCACCTTTTGATTTACTTCAAAATGCTGAAAGAAATTCTTTTTTAGTACCTCCTCAGACAATTGATAACAATATTTTAAGCGGCTCTACTATGGACGAAACATATGACTTGTAGCAAAACATCTAGTAAATGAAGTAACTGAATCCTTTTGAAGAAAAGCAAATGAATCAAAAATTTAACAACCTAATGTAAAATAGCGTTATGATGAATTAAAAGAAAAAAAGTATTCTATCTACACAATCTCATAACCTGAACAATTTCAGTGGTAAAAAGAGTGAACAATAAAATTATGGAGTAAGGTTTGATTAAAATGTAGAGTTTTTTGATAGTAACTTAGATCTTCTTAAGAAACATCATGACCAATCAATGAACCAATCTCTTATTCCTGAGAGTAAAGGTGGCTCTTAGTTACTCCATCCTTCAGGGATGAGATCATAATCTTAAAATAATAAAGCTCAATCAAATCCTCATAATATGTAATTAACTCCTTCAATCATAGAACAAAGGTCCTCTGAAATCAAAAATCAACATATAATTCAAGAAGGGTGGCTTCTCAAAAAGAGCACAAATAAAATGCTAAACACTTACCAAGTAATTTAATATTTATATATGAATTTATTCATTCTAAAGTAAGATCTAAAGTAAAAGACAGCTCATATGTATTTGGCTGTCTAGTATTTTAGATTTAGAAAAAAAACGCCAAATCTTGAATCAATTAATTAATTCCACTTTTTTACCTTAAAATAGAAAAGATATTTCATATTAACTAGTGAAAAACTATTCTACTCTAAAGATCCCACTTTCAAAAAGATTAAAGGATGTATCAATATAAAATATCTCACTTGCTTTGTCTCTTTAGTAATCAATAGTTATTTTATATATTTTGCTAATAGATTATTTTAATATTTTATAATGTCTATCTTTCACCTAAATTAAAATTAATCTATTTCTTTTTTACTCCAAATTAAAAAAGAATAAGACTAACTCAAAAAAACTCCACTTGAAGATTACTGAGATGAAAAAATTGCTCAAGCTCAAAGAAATAGTACCTGGAGATATTTCAAAATGGTAGAAGAATCTCTAACAAGTTATATCGTACTATTACAATTAAGAAAAAGTTATGATGGCTTAAGATCTTCAAATCAAAAATAATTACAAAGTAATAAATTATTTAAATTTAATCTGATTGTTATTACATCAGTATTTTTGTTTTTTAAACAAAATCTAATTTTACTTTTAATTTCAGAGAGACGTGATTACAGAATCAGATTTAGAAACAATAGCAGAAACAGGTGACATAATCATATTCCAGTATTATATTAATCTATATTCAATTCATTCATTCATTTATTTATAATTATTTCATTTCCAAATTAGAAGCGATTCAGATAAGTCTAAAAATTTAACAATTTGTAATCTTCTTGAAATGGGAATGCTTATAAAATTCAATAACAACGATCTCAGAGTATTTTATATTGATAAAAACAACTCTATTAACTTATGCCATTGGGAGAGATTTATCTTAGAAAATGATATTTACAACTCGTAAAATATATTAAAAAAATACAATTTATTCATTTTTTTTCAAATAATTGTAAAGCTTGATTTTTAGAAAACTCTAAATGAGTGAAAGAAACTAAATTCTTCCTTATATTTACGAGTCTGTTAGATAACATTTAAATGACAATTACAAGAAAAAATTGAAAGACACTTTAAGTGATAGCTAAGAAGATTCAAAGCTATTGCCGTCTATCCAAAGAAACAGCTAACTTATAGCGTCCATATACTAAAAAGCTAATCTGATTAAACATCAAAAGAATATAAATAAATTTACAACAGGTAAAATTTATTATAATTTTGAAAAAGCTTTTCATTTTACATCATAAAAAAATTTATTATTGAAATAGATTCGTTTTGCCAAAAGAAAAGACTCAAGCTACTTAATGATGCAAAGTTTAGCAATGAAATTACTGTTGTGCTAAAAAGACATATATTTTTTGCTAGCGATAACTCTGATTTAGAATGAAACAAAAATCTAAAAAAAAATAATAATAATTATCAAATTATCTAATTCACTAACCCAACTAATCTTAATAAAAAATCTTCTTTTCAAAAATAATCAAGCTTATTAATAAAAATAAGTAACCCTAAGCTCATGAATCTAATTAATTTGTTTATAAACAATATCAACTAACCATTTAAATTTAAAAGCAAAATAAATATTCTTTCCTGTAATTCAAATTAATTAAAGTTAATATCTGATAAAAAAATAAAAATAAAAACTTACTAACCAACTAATTAATTAAATATTTCAAGTAAATCTTTAACTTAAACCATACTAATACAAACATTATGCCTATTAAGTAAAAATAATTCACTTAAAATCAAGGCTAAAAAGACAAACAAATATATACATACAAACACCAGTATAAAACCAAAACTAAAGAACCTTCTTTATATTTAGCTATTTAATAAATTATAACTAAATATAACAATCAGCAGCAGCAAATACTAAAAAAATAAAAAAATAATTTACTCAAATAAAAATGATAAATTTGATATCACACTTACTAACAAATAAACAATCTAAAACTTTGTAACTTTATTTAGTTTAAATTTATTTTAACTAATTATTAAAAAACTAAAAAAATTATACCAATATGTATATCTGTTTTACAAAAGTAAATAAATACTATATTATAAGTTAGCAATTTATACTTTTTAAATCAAAAATAATTATTTTATTAATTCAGATTGATTGAATAATTTTATATTATAAATATGTTTCTTTGTTTTAAATATAAAAATTACAAGTGATAAGATAGATATTTGAGCTGTTTAAGATAATTTCATTCAAAAAATTATTGAGAAACTTCTCATAAATATTAATATTTTATTATAAAAAAAAGGTTTTATTGTCGAAAATATTCTGAAGGTATTAAATTAAAGGCAGTTATTTATATATAAAATCTAATCGTTAATTAAATACTTTGTAATATAAATCAATATCCTATTTTGTAAGATACTAATCTTTTTATTTTTAAAATATTTTTTATTTCTTTTACACTATATAATAATTA
Organism: Tetrahymena malaccensis 436; assembly: GCA_000231845.2. Lineage (NCBI taxonomy): Eukaryota > Ciliophora > Oligohymenophorea > Hymenostomatida > Tetrahymenidae > Tetrahymena > Tetrahymena malaccensis. The sequence continues at coordinate 104,685 of JH720113.1, read as the reverse complement.
TATGGTGATAAGATTAGTCAGCTTTCTAAGCTATTTGTACTCTCTTTAATCAGAAATAAGAGCAATTAATTTCAAATGTTAAATGTTACACAGCATATGAAAATCAGAATCTTAAATTTACAATTTCTTAACAAGATCATAATATGTAAATTATTTAATTTAATTATTGCTAAATAATAAAGATGCTATTTTTGAGAATTGTGTATCATATCCATCTTAATATTTAATATGCAATTAACTTGTTTTACTTAATTAAGGTAAAGCTGATTCAAGAAATCTTAAATAAAAATCATTACTTTGAACTATATTTAGACTTAACTACTGCAAATTTTATAATAATGGTATTTAAATGTTTAAGAATCTATCAAAAGCTATTTATTTAGTTTTATCTATGGCTAAAGCTAATTTTCTAAGATTTTAGGCCTGCTTTAAGTTGCTAATATTATTTATTATTTCTAATGATGTTTCAAGATACTCACATTCTTACAGTTAAAAGCAAACTGTTTTCTCTTCATCAAAAAATGAATTATTAATTAAAATTTTCATCATGCTCAAATGGTTACATCTAGATATCAATTATAAAATGCTATCACCACTTTCATTATTTACAAGATCAATTTAAAGCTTAAGATTTTTTATAATTTCATAATTTTTTATACTTTTCAAAATTTTTTCAATATTCTTCAAGCTAACTGCTCCAAATTTTATATTGATGCTTTAGATATTTTCAGTAAGGCATTCCTTTATGTAATTTGTCTCTTAAACATTTAATTTATGAAATTTAGAAATTAAAATTTTAAATTTTGTGAAATTCTTTTGATTTTTAATGCTATTTTAAAGTATATTTAGAAATTAACTTAAATTCTGTTAAAAGGAACATTCTTAAATTTTGATATACTATATTGTATCTATTTTTCTCATTTGTTTTATTAATTGCAAAAACTCGTTATTAGGTTTTTAATTAATAGTAATTTATATTTAAGATTTGTCTTAAAAATCCTTGAGATCTTAAATAACAGAGCGATTATTTTTGTTGTAAATTATGTTAGCCTTACACCTACCCATTTTAAATAATCTTACTTTTATTTATTTTCTTTTTCAAAATTGATTTTTTAAATCTGTCACTAAATTAATTAATTTAAAAAAAAAATTTGTTTAGATTTTAATTATTAATTTTTGAAAAATAAATAAAATTTATTCTTTTTGAATTAGTTAATTGATTGTATTTAAATCAAACATATTTAATTAAAACTCATTAATAACTATAATAGTCTAAAGAATAATTTTTTTAATTGTATCTGATGTGAATAATTTTATTAAAGACTGTTTAAATATGAAAAATGAAAATTTGCTAATCAAATATATAAAATTTATAAATTTTTAAAATATTTTAATAGTTGGTCATTATTATTTCTAAATTCTTTTCTTTGAGTATAAAATTTTATATTATATAGATAACCAGAATCAAATCATTAATCTTTAGAAATTTTAAATAAGTAAAGTATTAAAACTTTTGTTAGAAAGATAGATACCTGAAATATAAAGAATCATTAAGTTATCTTAATAATTCAAATAAAGATTTAATTATAAAATTTATACTTAAAAATACTTTTCATACTATTGATGATTTGTTGCTTTTCATACTTATTTAATGTGATTAAATTTTTGAATAAATAATAATATTTTTGGTAGTTTTTTACAAAAAATACATTAAGTTATTCATATTATTAAACAGGTTTGATATGATAGAAAAAATGAAAATCAACAGAGAAATCCATTTTTACATATAAAAAATGTAAGTTTTTTGTTTGTTTGCTTTTGTTTAAAAAATAATAGTTAAGATCTTTAATAATGAATATTATAATTTGTATTTGTTGTTTTGTATGGTTATTACATAAATTAATACATTCTTAACTTAATTTTTTTCTTATTTTTGATTTCTAAATTTTTTTGATTAACTAGTTTTAAGTTTCTTCGCTAACATCATTAAATTAAAGAAGCAAAAAAAATTAATTAGCATAAAGTCCAGTAAATGTAGTCTTTATAGTAGGACTCTGTTAGTAAAAGAAGCTCCTAATTATTAGTTGATGAAAAAATAGATGAAAATAGGAATAATTATGATCTTTAGGAGGCTATGGTTGAATATTTTAACGTAGATGCTGCGAGTGCAAAGTATTACTTTTAATTTTTTATAAAAATTGTTATGACTCTTTCAATCCAATTGAAATAGGTTCATCAAAAATTTTGAATATGAGAATAATTTTCCATAAATTATACAATTTAAATTAACATATAATACATTTTATTTAGTAAAGACAGACAGAGCTTAGAAGATTTTTTGGACCTACCAATAATAAATGCATAGCAAGGAAGATTTCACTAAAGGAAAGGAAGAGTTGCATCGAAAAAGAAGTCAATTAACATATAATAGGAAAATAAAATGAACATTTATCAAGCTGAATAGATGAAGAAGTAATCAGTAGAAATATAAATAAAGGATTTGAAAAAATAATAAAAAAGGGAGAGATAAATATTTAATGCGGTTTATGAGAATTTTATTCAAAAAGAGAATTTGTAGCTTTAGGAGTTGCCTCTTAATTAGATAGATTAGAATTTTGTTCAATTGAAGCAGTAAGACAGTAATAAAAATAATTAAGATACTATTAGCGCTGCTTCTTCCAAATTTATAGAGAATTCAGTAGATGATCCATATAAATCAAAATAACAAAACAATTACATAAATGACAATGATCAAATAGAGTAAAAATAATACGAAAAAGTTGAAGATCTAAGAAACTTAAAATTAGATAATATATAACATGATGCTCCTCTCCTTACAAAAAAGAAGCATTTGCCTCCTAAGAGTGCAAAATCTGTAAAAACTATGACATAAGACAATGAACAGGCAGCAAATTCCAATATAGATAATTAATATAACTACTCCTATCAATACACTATAAACAAAATATCTTAAATTTACAACATTCCAATCAGTGGCGTAAACAATAATCAAGGATTACAAAAGAACAAAAAGAAGAATTAATTGCTAATTAAAATGACTCCTGCAGATATTAATTCTCGTCCAAACAGCAGTGGAAATATTAGCACTTTAAATACATCTGAGATATAAGTAAAAAATAATAAAAACATGAACAATTTATCTTAGAAATCTCCTGCATATCAGCAAAAAGCTTAAGAGCCACTAAAAATAGTTAGAAAAATACCTGGTAGTTCTAGCTCAAATAGTATTTAAGTCAATGGAAAGAAAAATGTTCTCCATTCCTTCTTTTCAAAGAATTAAATAAATGCGTAAAAAATAGTACACGATACACAATAGAGTTCAATTAATTCTAACAGGTAGCAGCCCACCTCTCACGGTTCTCTAATAAAGCTACTTTAAAAAGATCAATATACAACAAATTATTTATCTATAGATTCTCCAACTAAATAGCAGCACTAGCAATAATTATTTGTAAATGATTAATTTTAATTTAATTTTAATCGAATTTCGATCTTAAACACCAAATTTATTGTTGTCTATTTTATCTTTTAATTTTTTTATTACTTTTATATTTATTTTAAAAAATAAAAATATATATAGAATTCGAAGGCTAAACAAAACGCAAACTAAAAAAATATTTTAACCACATTTAATAAAGCTGATCTGAAAATAAATAATGTCCATCCTATTGACTCAGAATTTAATAAGAATGCAAATAATTTATAAGATCATTAAAAATATAATAGTGCTTAGACCAATGATATACTCTTTACAAATATTCAATAAAATAGTGATGATATTCCTAAGATAAAATTTACCTCTAAGAATAATTTTGATGAATCAATTAATGGAGAGGAACATCTTTAGTAAATTGAAGAAATAGAAAGTAATCCTACAAGTATCACAAATTTACAATAAATAGCAAATAATAAGGGCAATTCAAATAGTAGCAGCAATAACAACAACAACAACAATATTAATAATAATGATAACCAAAATAATTTTTCTAAGAAAAAGGATGATGATAAATCTTCATAGAATAAAATTTATTAATTTTATGGAACGATTAGAGAAGATGAAAATGAGGATTTAGATTAAACACCTATGCATGGGAACAATATATTTGCAAAAATTAATAAAAAAAAGAGAGAGGAGTTAGACAAATAAATAGAAGAAGAAATTTTTGAAGAGTCATAATAAATTCTAAACATGAATCTAGATATAGAGAGTAGTAATTAGGCAATTACTCCCTTAAATTCCTCTGCTTTAAATAGCTCCAATCAAATAAAAAATTAACAAAATATATTTATTAGACCAGTTAAATCTAAATTTTAGAGATCAAGTCCTGTGACAAGCCCAAAAAGAAGTAAAAGAGGCAAAAGTGTTAATTCAGATAATAACACAGATTAGAGTTTCAGTGCTTAAAATGGAGTCTTTGAAGAATCAATGAGCATGGACAGTAGCATGAGTTCAGAGTTTTAATTTTAGGGAGGTATTGTTAATTGCTTATAGCATAACCCTCAAAAAGAACAAACTCCTATGCGCTTATCTTAAAATATTCTTGATGATTTAGAAGTAACTCATTTTTTTTATTAAAATAAAACATTTTTAATAAATAATCATCCAATAATAAATTTAAAGTTAATAGAAGAAAATAACACTGAAACTGAAGATATAAAATAATCTTCACTTACTAAAGATAATTTATAAAAATTGATACAACATCAGCAGCTAACTGATTCTTAGATTAATAAAGCACAAAAGTAATAATAAAATAAAGAAAATAAACATGAAAGGGAGTATGATAAAATGAATTAATAAGAAAAGATAGCTGAAATTAATAAAATTCAAAAAGATAAGGAATTAGAAAAGAAGAAATTCGAAGAAGAAGAAAAGTAAAAGTTATTTTTATAGCAGATGGAGCTAGAGAGATAGAGGCAAATGCACAAGGAATGTTATTAAAAGCTGCAAAAAGAAAAATAACTTCTAATTATGGATAAGATAGATTATGAAAAGCTAAGGGTATAAATATAAAATACCCATCACTACAAAAGCAAAGAAGAAGAGTAGCAATATTATAAGTATCACCAATATTAGCTCGCTAGATTGAAATAAATAGAAAATTAAATTAATATCAAGCAAAAAAATCTATATGACTTGGAAGCTTAGCTCAGTTATATTGACTTAACTGAAAATAACATTTTTAAAGAGATTTAATTTATCTGTAATGTTATAGGTTATGACATCAACAAATTAAATCTACCAAGTTAAATTAAAAGTTATATTAATCTAGATGAAGAAGGATCCACACCAAAAACACCTCAAGTTTTTTAGAAAAAACCATCTTTTATCAAACCATCTGATAAGAACAATACCTCTGAGAGAATAGTTTCTCCAAAATAAAAATTTATAATTAATAGCAATAGCTAGATTGAACAAAGCTCAAGTGCTCTACCTGTTTCTTTACAATAAAAACCAAAGGTCTCATCCGATATACTAAAAGAAGGCTGGCTCTATAAAAAAAGTCCTTCAATATTCAAAGGATGGAAAGTAAAAAATATATTTTTTAGAATATTAATTTATTAACATTTCTACATAGATGAGATATTTCGTTCTAACTACGAGCAAAATATGTTATTATAAAGAAGCTCAAAAGAAGAGAATAAGAGGATGTGTTAACTTCAAAATTGCAGATGCTTAAATTAAAGTAATTGATTTAATAAAAACATTTTTTACTAACTGAAGAAATAATGAATTTTATCTAAAAATAATAATTGAAAGCAACAAAAAAAATAAATTAAAAATATGAAAAACTATTAACCAACAATTTTTTAAATCAAAAATAAATTAATTTCCCAATTTACTTTTGTTTATTTTGGATTTGTTTGCTAATTAAATTTAAATAAATGATTTGTTTTTTTGCAAATTATCCAAAAAAGTATAGAATATTATTTTAAAGTTGTAATAAATTATAAATTAAATTTAACTTTGTAAAAAATAAAACATAGGATATTGATGGAGATAGATTCAGTATTGAAATTGAAGGATACAAAAGAAAGTTTGAACTAAAATCAAACTCAAAATTGTAATCCTAAGAATGGGTTAATCTAATAAATTTAGTAATTGAAGAAAACAGTGAGATAAAAAAACCAATAATATAAACTATGAAAATGGGCTAATATTTTAAAAATGATCTGATTACTGAGCATGAATTCTTAGAGCATATAGAATCCGGAGATATTTTATTATTTGAGTATATTTTAAATTTCAATTTTAAATTAATAAAAAAGTATATTTTTTAAAAGAACAAATAACATTGCAGCTAAATTCTAGAGAAAAATAACAGGAAGCAAATATGGTATTATTTTTATAATTATAGTTGAATTAAAAAAAAGTATTAATTTTAATTACAGACCATGTTGCTTTATGTGTTAAAATGCAAGACGAGATAAGGATTTTTGATTCTACTAGTGATGATGGAGTTTCTTTGACAGAATGGAAAGAATATATATTCATCAATGATTTATATGAAAAGTAAGTTTTATTTTAATTAAAAAAAATAACTTTAAAATGGAATATAAAAGAGTAACAGTGAGAAAGCTAATGAATGTCGACAGGTAGTATATAGAAGAAAATCTTTATACCTTTATACTAGTAAAAATATTTCAATTTAAAAACTATCATATAATTTATTTTGATATCAATCAAGGAAAACATAGGAAAATCCTATTCTTTTAACTTTAAGAAGTTGATAAGCTACTGTCCTAAAAGCAATAGAGATGCTTTAGGCAGAGAAAAAGATCCTTAAGAATATTTTTGCTCAGAATTAGTTGCTAAATTTTTGAAAAACGTAGACCTTCTTCCTCAAGATAAAGCAGCTAGCTCCTACTGGCCAAGTAAATAAATTTAAATAAACATCTTTAATTTATCTTAAATAATAAAAAAAGTTTCGTTCTCACAATAGAAAAATTTACAACTGCTCTTAGGAGCCTCTTTGGGTGACGAAGTAACAATAATATTAGATAAACATAGAAACAAGATGAAAGAAAAGAAAAAAGAAATTAGAAGTGTTTCAAGCATAGGAAAAAATAATTGAACAATCTGATACTAAAAAATTTGTAAATAAAGATTAAAAATATAATCAATGGATGGGTCACCCAATAAATAAACAATTATACCAAATTATATTAAAATTACAATAATAAATTTAAACATATCTCTATTCTTATTCTCTATATTTTTAATTTTGTCTTCAAACTTATTTATTCAATTTCATATATTTTTTTAAAAATATTATTAAAATCTACAAAAATTGTTATTTTTAAAAGCATAAGCATTTAATATTTTCATGAACAATAACTATTTATTTTGAATTTTTGTCTAAATTTTAACTTCTTTAAAAAAATTTAAAATAATTTATTAGCTCATTTATCATTTATTTGTTGTAAAAAATTGTTTTATTTATATAATATTTTAAATTTCATGATACTTATTAAATAAAGTGTTGCTAAAATTCATTTGATAGATAAATAGTAAATAATTCATTTAAAGATATAAACTATCGAAGATTTATATCAAAAAGACGCGTTTATATAAATTTAATATCAGATAAAACCTGTAGAATATACAACTAACTACAAATAAAATTTATAATATGAAAATCGAGGCTGAACCTATTTTAAATTTAAAAAGAGATGGAGCTACTTCCACTTTACTTATTTTGGATGAAGAAATATATATTCTCCTTGACTGTGGTTTGAATTCCAGTATGGATTTCGAAGCTTATTTAAAAAATATTGAAAAATTGAAAAAAATTGATATGATATTACTATCACATGTTGGAGCTGAATACGTTGGAGCCCTGCCATTTTTGTTAAATAATAAATAAATTATGAGTGAGGGCAAAAACATCAAAATTTACTCTACAACCCCTGTAATGAAATTGGGTTTGTTTAACTCTTATAATTAGTTTTTAAATACTATGATGCTTGCAAGTGAAGAAGAAACTCTAGTTAAAGAAAATCCTTTTTAAAAATTCTATATTGCTTATGATAGGTGCGAATTGGTGTAGTTTTTTTAAAAAGTATTAGTTCGTATTAAAGAAAAAGTTATTATAATCAGTCCCAACTGCATTGGAAATACATTAGGTGCTTGTGCTTGGATAATTAAAGATAACTTAATTAATATAATGTATATGATTTAGTTTAATCACTGCAGTGATGAACACCTAGACGGAATAAATATCAAAACGTTTATAAACAAAAGAATAGATGTACTTATTACTGAATAAACTTTGTCAAATGGTCCTGTTTCTAATGAATTTTTTTCAAGTACTCCTGTTTATCATACAAATAAATAAAGCTACAATAGCCTTAAAAATATTCTCAAATAGAATATTCAAAAGACTGTAGAAAAATTTGCAAGTCTTGTGATCGTATCTTATCCAAATGAAAGAGTGATCGATATTATTATGATTTTGCTGTAGATATGGAATGAATCTAAGTAAATATTTATTACATTTTCTTAAAATTACTATGTCTAAAATATATTTTTTTAAATAAAAACTTTGAGAGAATAATAAAATATTTTGTAATATGAATAACTGAATGATATAAAAGATAAAAAAGATATCCCTTAATACTTATTGGAATATTTATTTACCACAAAAATCATTTCACCAACATTTAAAAATGAATCAATGAATAAATAATTTCAATAGAAAATAAGAAAAAAATGACAAACAGAGAACAGACGAAAACATTTTTAATTGACATAAAAATTTGATTTATTATCTTTGCCCAATTTAAAGCCTAAGAAAAAGAAAAGTTTTTATTTATTTTAAAAATGCCATTAAAATGCATAATTTGAACAAATAATTTTTAAAATCTACAAATAATAAATTAAAGGATTTTTTTTATTAAAACATTAAATTTATATGCAAAAATAAAATTTTTTTATTTAAAATAATATAGAGAAATCTTTAAAATCCCTAAATAAGAAAACTAATATGCTAAAATAGAGTTTTACCATAATTATAAAAAATATTTATAAGATTTGGTTAATGATTAAATTAAATGCATGAAGAAAGCAACGGCAGATATATTGGTGAATAGCAATCCTTTATAGCCAGAAAGCAATTTTATCAATTTGGAAAATATTTTTTAACCTCAATAACCAGGTTAGCCTTTTAGTGGACCTAAAATAATTGTTACCACTTAATGTTGTCTCTATTATCACGATATGCTTAATTATATTAAAAGTATGGCTAATAGTGATAAAAACACTCTCTTATTTATTGGTAAATTAATTGAATGTATATAATTTAAAGTTAAAAAATTCATTTTAATTTACAGGAAAAAAGTCAACTTCTAATCGATATAAATGGCTGAAATAAGGTTTTACTGGTTTTATAAAAGAAGACTAATAAGACCTCAGTGAAGAATATAGCAGAAATGTGATTAAATCATTTTTGTTTGAAGAAAAGGAGTAAAATTAAGCTCAATTAAACTAATAATTACTAAGTATGCCTGTTGAAGATAATTACGATAACGAAACTGTAGCCACAGTCTAAGATAACAATATAGAAGACCTGGATGAAAAAGGTATAGGAGGAGAAATGTTTGATAACGAAGAAGAAGAACAGGAATAACTATTTGAATACAAGCAAAAGGACTAATATTTCAGATTTTTATATAAAACAACAAAATAAAAGAAAGGCGATTACGGAGAAGAATTAACAGAAGAAGAATTAGAATCTCTAAAGAGTATTACTAATAAAAAGAAAAAAAAAGATTAAACAGCAAACAGAACATACATTACACCCGAATAGATTGCAAAATAGGTTTTTAACCTTGTTGACAAAACAATTATTCACAAGCTAAACCCTTTTATGTTCAATTCTAGCATGGATATCTAAGAATTTTATTTTGATAGCGTTTCTGACGATAGATCACTTTCGAATATCTTTAAATTGCTTAATCCCAAAAGAATATTTTATGTAATTATTTTCTTCTTTAAAAAAAATAAAATAAGATAAAATGAATGAATTATTGTTCAGGATATTTATTTAAAATATTCATAAATAATTTTTTAATACCGATTTTTCAAAATTTTCAACCATACTTAAAATTAGGATTTAGTCCATAAAATAATTTAAATAATATAAGGAAATTCAATAAATTAAAAATTATATAAATGATTTATTTAAATACTTGATTTCTCAAAATTAAATAAGTCTTAATTAAAATATTTAGATAAATTAAGGAGTAAATTAAGTTTAAGAAAAACTAATAGTAGAGACTGATATTCATAATAAGAGTCTAGACATTTTTAATTTTTAGAGCAAAATTAAAATAAATAGCAAAGTTCAAGCTAGACGCTTTGTTGGAAAAATAACTATGAATTATAATGAAGGCAGTCAAAACAAAGTTAATTTAACATTAGAGCAAGAAATGAATAATTCAAATCCTAATAGGGAATACTATGGTGATTACCCTCTAGAAAAACTGCTGGAATATTTACAAAAATCTGGCTATACTTTTACTGTAGCCTGGGGTGGTATCAACTATGAAGATAAAGTTATTATAAAAAAAGAAGACTAGAACTTCAGCGTAGAAGGTATTAGATGCAAAGAATATTATGAAATTAGGAAATTAGTTTATGATTTTTTATAGAGCTTTTGAAGAAAATAATTTTATGAAGAAACATTTTAAGAAAATAAAAAATAGAATTTTGAAAAAGAAATATAAAAATAATTAAATTGTACATTATTATTTACTTATGCATGTTTATTTATTTATTTATTTACAAAAAGTTAAAAATAATTCAAATATAAATTCTATCACTAGATTTTTCATAAAAATTGTTAATAATTTCTTTGTTTTAGTCTAAATTTCTATTTCTTTTTTTATTTATTAAAGTTTCTTTCTCTCAGCAATAAGCAAGCAATGAATGAGCTAAATAAATAATTCAAATTTTATAAACATTTATTAAGCATTGAAATTCTTCCGCTCAAATTATTAATTAATTGAGTACTTTTACAATTTATTAATTTGTATATTTAGCCGGCTAAAATTCTATTTGATATTTATTATTAGATCATGCATGAAATATAAATAAATAAACCATATTTATAATTTTTTGACCAAATATAAAGCACATTCACTTCGTTAATAATTCATTTTCTTACTATTATTCTCTGTTTTATATAACATTTTGTATATCATTTGCTTGCTGCCAAAAAGTACCTAGTCGAATTAAACTTTATCCGAATATTATGTATGAAGTTTAGAAAGTGAATCAAGAAATATTTTAGAATTTAAAAAGTTATTTTGATTTTTTTTATTTAAAGGAAATATTTTATGTTTTTATTAAGCATAGAGTTTGGTAGTTATTAAATCCACTTCATTCTTGCTAAATATACTCCTTAGGAAGATATTTTATTGTGAAAACTTTCCCTTTTTTTATAATTGTAGAGCGTTCTCCCATTTTCATTCTCTTTGATTTATGACGGAAGTACTTTGGTATTTATATTTGGTGGTTTTAGTATCCTTCTATGTGATGAATATAGAAAGGCTAGTTTTGGGTATTTATATTTGGATCTGGAATTTCGAATGGCTTGAATAAGTCTTTATTAGATGTTGCAGCAATATCTATTCTTATTTTCTTCTGGCTGGGGTCATTCTTAAGTCTCTCGGTATCATATCCTAAGAATGTAGGATTAACTTGGAAAGAACGCATGGTATCTAGCTCAGTAATGCGGTTTTCCTTCAATTCATCATCATGAAGCCATAAATGTACCTTTACAGGTTTCTTTTATTCTTCATTTTGTAAATCTTGCATGCTCAATAAATTATTATTGTTGTTGTTGTTATTGTTAATACCACCAAAAGAGGAAATTGCATTCAAATTAGTAACGCTAGATATTACTCCGTTCCCTTAACCATTTGGAAGGATGTTATTGCTGCTATAAATATTTTACTAAGTGCCTTCAACTCCATTATTTTCTCTATTTTTCTTTTAAAAGTTTCTAAGTTATTTTATACAATTTTTAAGATCTTCGCTGAGGCGTTAATTCAAAGACAAGGGATTATCTTTTTCAGTATTGAGCGGTTCTTTTGTTGTTAAACCTAAAAAGTCATGACTCATAATTTAGTTATAATATTTTATAAAATCTATATTATCACTCTTTTTTAAACCTATAACTATTTTTAATTATTTTTTATAGAGATTTTATTATATATATTTTTTATAATAAACTTCCTTTAATTATTTTTAGATTAATCAAATCACAATGATCATACCCTCTATTCATTATTTTCGCCCTGTCTCTTTAGTTCCAAATTTAATTAAAATATAAATTTTTACATCCTCAAATGCCATATTTGTTTTTTCATTTTTTCCACTAAAATTATTTTATAAATTTAAAGTAAACCGTAAAATTAAAGCAAAATATATAAAAGTCATTTCATTTCCTATAAAGAATTAAAACTTTACAATAAATATAATTAAATACTAATTAATATTTTTACTTAATTGAGTATATTTATTATATAAATTTATCTATCGAAAATGTAAATTTTATATTTTCTTTTCTGGTTATTTTCGAATTGATTTAATTTTTTTTAAATTTGTGTATTAGGAGGTTGAAAATTATAATTTTTTCGCTATTTTTGAAATCAATTTTAATCTATTTATCATTAATTAAAAATTAAATTCAAAATATCTTAAGAATATTGATATAAAAAGAAATAAACTATTTATTAATATAAAAAAAATAGAAGGAAATAATGCAAAACAAAAAAAACTACTTTTTTAAAAACAATTTGTTTTAGTAGATAAATTTTAAAAAAATATGATAGTAATTTAATTTCTATTCATTATCATATTAAATGAGAGAATTTTATTTAACATAATCTTATGTAAGCGATCTTTTTTATTTAGAAATAAACAAAATCAATTATTTTAATAAAAAAATGATTGAATATTAAGCATAATTTTTTAATTATTGTGTTGGTATTTTCAGAAATCATTATTATTTTATTTATTTATCAATAAATTTTTTATTTAATTCTGATCTATTTTTGTAATAAATATTGAAAGAGACACTTTAAGATTTCTTCAAAAATAAAGAATCTTCGTTCGTTTTATAATAATTTATTGTTTTTAATTTAAATATTTTTTATCCCATACGATCTTCCACTCTAAAATTATAAGCTTACTAAAGCTATATATTATTTTTGGATATGGCAATCACTAAAAAAATGAAAATATGAATAAGGGTTTCTAAAATAGAATATTTCTTGCTAATCTTTGTTGCGATATTTAAATTTAGAAAATTATTTATAACAAATAGCAAAAAGAGAATTTAGTTAGTAAAAATGTATATTTACAAAAACAGATTATCAAATAATTAAAATGTTGATATTTATATATTCTCTGGGTGTACTAAACAATCGAAAAAAATATAATTATTAAAAAAATTTATATTTATAATTTTAGAATGTCAGAAAATAATTTAGATGAAAAATTGTTAGATTCTAAATAAAAAAAAAAGCCATTAGGTCTTTTTGTTTCTATTTTTTAATATCTAAACTGTTTCAAGAATAATGGCAATCATTAAAATTAATAAACCACACAACTCCTTGATGGAACAAATGAGAAACGAAGAGAAACTTAAGATTCATATTTAAAAAATCCCACACAATAATCTACAGTAAGAGAGAGTTAAAGTACAAATGGGTTTGATATTAATTCATATCCTGTACTTCTTTTTTAATCTGGATACACTCCCTCTCTATAAGGTATAGATATTGAAGCATACAGCTAAAATAGATTGACATAATAAGGTTTAGATACCTAAAACTAAAATCAAAATAATAATAATAATAATGATTTAAATAATTTAATTTAAAACGATTATTTTATGAATCCTAATACAAATACTGATATAAAAACTACATCATAAGTCACTTGTCTTTATTCAAATGTTGGATAATATACAACTAATTAAGGATTAGTAGATACAATTACAAATAATAACAATATAATTAGCTAAAATGAAACTAATAATAATAATAATAATAATAATAATAATAATATCAATACAAATACTGATTTAAGAACTATATCAGTAGTCACTTGTCCTTATTCAAATGATGGATAATAAACCATAAATTAAGGATTAGTAGATACATTTACAAATAATAATAATAGCAACAATAATAGCAATAATGAAAATAATAATTATATTTATAGCAGGAATGAATCTAATAATACAGCAACTTAACTCACATAAGGGTAAGAAAATAATTTTTTTACAATAACGAATGAATAAACAAATACAATTATAATAGAAGTGTGAAATATGTAAAACCTACTTTCTGATTTTATTAATTAATGTACTAAATGTTAATATTAGCCATTTGTTTTTAAAGGAGAAAATAAGAGTATTTGTTGATCTTTCATAATTTTTTGTTTTTATTATCAAAGTTTTGTAATTAGAATTTATATTTAAAATTCAGATCAGAATACTAACGAATTTTTTAATTAAGAAGAATATTTTTTGATAAGAAGTAAAACAAACAAAGTAGAGTAGAGTACTTTAAAAATCAGAAAATTAAAAAATATAACAAAAAAATAATATTTTTAAGCAAATCATTTTAATAGAATTTTTATTGCTCTTAATAAGCTAAGAAGTTAGTACTTTATAACTTTCATTGAAATAAATTTTTATTCCTTTTTGCAAAATTAAATAAAATAAATAGCTAGTAGAGATTATATTATATTATATGGTTTAATGTTTATTTTCTTTACTCAAAAAAATGATACTTATGTAATCCTCTATATGAAATAAAAAAACAAGCATGCTTAATTTATGGTTTTCAAATAATATAATATGTTTTTCTTAATTTTTATTAGCAACAAATACTTATCTAAATGAAAAATATATGTAGAAGCTCATAATTGCATTTGTAATAAAATAGCAATAATCTTAAAATAGTATTTTTTGTATATATCATCCATCAACGATTTAGCAGTACGCTAAAACAATTTATATTGGTGTTTTTTTAAAATAATTATGAGTACTCAAGTCATGGCTTCTATTAATTTTAAAATCTTTTAAAAAGTCATGAAATAGTTTTACAGACATTTCTGATGTTTAATTATTAAAAAGATTAAATAGATCTTAAATTTTTAAGATCTTAATTTAGTTTTCAAAAAATTTTTCATGTTAATTTGTTTGTTTTTACTTTAAAAATATTTTAAAAATTAAAATTGCTTAAATAAATTTATAAAATTTATGATGAATATTTTATTAATTTAAAACATATTATTCAATTTAATAATTAAGAATAACTAAAATTAATACTTCTAAAAAGTTTAAAGCTTCCTTCTCATTATAAAAAATAAACATAAAGCTTCAAAGTCCGTTATGCCTACCTGATTCATTATTTTTAGCATCCATTACAATTAATTAATCTTAAATCTTTTAAAATTTTAATATTTATAGAAATTCAATAATTTAATTATTTAAACAAATCTTAAATTTATAGTAATTAAAATTACTTAAAAATTATGAATTAATGAAATTAGTAAGGGTCACTTATTATCTATTATTTCATGATTATTTAATATGCTTGGTGGATAGATAGTACTTAGCTGTTCTTGCTTATATGAATGCAAATTGAAAAGAAATATTAATACATATTATTAATTATAAAATAATCAAATTATTTGAACTTAACTTACAAATTATTTTAACTTAATTTCAATGTAAGTGAGGGGGAAGTATGTTTTTATCCACATAATAAAGAGAAAAATTTTTATTACTTTTAATAGATAACCAAAAATAAATAAATAAAAACATATTTTGATGAAATGAAGTTAAGTTTAGAGTTTAAACCAACAAACAAATTTTGATAAGTAAAATTAATGATAAATTATTTAGATTTAGGTATTTGAAATATTTATTTTTACAAAATACTCATAAGGTTTAACTATTTTTCATCAAAAAAT
Organism: Tetrahymena malaccensis 436; assembly: GCA_000231845.2. Taxonomy (NCBI): domain Eukaryota; phylum Ciliophora; class Oligohymenophorea; order Hymenostomatida; family Tetrahymenidae; genus Tetrahymena; species Tetrahymena malaccensis. The sequence goes on along the minus strand of JH720113.1, from coordinate 88,667 downwards.
ACTCTTAAACTTCTACTTTAGGTAATATTGCTATTTTAAATAGGGATAAACATTTATTTATTTTAACTAATATATTATTATATTATATTAAATTAAATTAGATTTTTAAGAAGCAGTAACAAACAATATGAATTAATTAATTTTAATTTATAAATAAATATATTTTATATATCCCATCAAATATATGTATATTTCTCTTTAAAGTTTATATAATTCTTAGATTTTTATTATTTAGTGTTTGATTGTTTTAATAATAACTGAAATTATCATTAATATCTCAATAAAAAGTAGTGAATGATGCAATCATCTTTAGATATACTTTTGATGCTGATATCTCTTGCATTTTACTCTTCTTATTATAATTAATGTAGGTCTCTAAGATTTTTAAATTTCTTATATTCATTTACATAATCTTATCCTAATAAAATTTTATACGCATGCAAATAATATTTAACTGATTTAATACAGAACGTAATTACCCTATACTCAGATGCACTTCCCTAAGATGAAGGCTATTTGGATAAGTTTATTTACATTTAGTCATATTATTATTTTATATCGACAGAAGGATCAAACACTCTTTCAACAAATTTACTCAAATCAGCTAGTTGTGTATTCTAAAACGACGAATTCAATTCCTAAGAAAGCTATTCATTCTAATCTGTAGAATTCATATCTGGAGGTTAAACATCTTAAATAATACCCTCTTATTTTATTTCTTCTTCAATAGTGTTAATACTTAGTTCAGTTTCAAACTTTATTTTCTACTTTCCTACAGAATAATCTTAGCTCTACCTCATTTTATTTTCATCTATTTATTACTGGCTTTCAAAATCATTAGCATAATTAGGCAGTACTTTATTTTTTTTTTTATCACTAAAGGGATTCAAGTTTTTACAAGAATTTATACAACTTGTTTGAAAATATGAGCAAAATCCCATTTCTATTTTCTAATAATTTTTTTTTATTTGAAATCTTTTTGATTTTTATTTTTTTTAATTTTTTACTTGAAGATATTTTTGATAGATTCATCTAATTACTCCTATAAATGAGTAAATTACCTAGTTATGAGTTAATATTTCTATTTTCAAATAATTAGCAGTCTATTATTTAATTACAATCAGAAATGACTTTTAAATTAAGTTCATATCCAAGTACTTAAGACTACAAAGTTTTCGTTTACAGTTCAATTATACTTAAAATAAATAAATAGAAAATTATGATTAATTATAAAATGTAATCTATTTTTCACAAATCTTCATTCATATTAAAAGTATATTTATATCTTTAATATTTGGTAATTTAAACCAATTAATTCTTTCTCTTAAAAAGGAGTATCCGTATGAGATATATTTAAGATAGAGTCTTGATTTTAGATGTATTTTTTTGAGTTAATTTTGAAATTAAATTAAATAAGCATTTACTAATATAAGTTAATTTTTAAGATAAAAATATAATCAAGATTACTCTTTAAAATAAGAACATGTCTTAACCAAATTTTTATGTGATTGAGTAAAATAAAAACAAGAGATCATATAAAAAGTACTGAATAAAATAGATTGATATTTGATAGATAAAAATTATTAAGCTTAAATGCATAAATTTACTTGGTTTTATAATTATGCATAATAGCTTCTAGATACTTTAATTAAATTTTTTGATAAGGTATCAAATTGAAGAAAAATAAATAATTATTATATTTCCCAATTCTTTAGATATTGAAATCTGATCAAAAATTTGATTTCCAAAACAAACAAAAAAATTTATTATTATTTGATAAAAAAATAACAATTAGTCTGAGTAAAATATCATTTAAAAAATTTCGTACTTTTTTTTGACTGTTTTAACAATCAATAAATTAAATTTTAGCCTTTTATTCTCATAAAAATATTTATTCGAAATAAATAAGTCTTTAAATTTCATATTTATATAATATTGAAATTTCATAATTATTGGTTTATTCAGAAATGATTGATCAGAAAAAAAAGAATATAAGTTAACCAATATATTAATATTTTTAAGAAAAAGTTTTTGATTTAATATAGATAATCAAATAATAATTAATAATTCTTAAATAATTTATTTTTAAAAAGTAAAAGAGTTAATATTGCTAAAAAATGATTATAAAAAACTAATAATAAGTAATTAAATTTTATTTAACTCACTATTAAATATTTATTAATAAAATTAGCTTATATTGCTTTAAAAAAATTACTTAGATTGGCTATTTATTGATTTGACGTAAATTATTAGTTTATCGTTATCCTAATATTTTATTTAGATAGCTTTTTTATAAAATCAGCTAAGAAAACTTGAGGATAGAAAATGATCATAGAAAATTATTTTAATATGTTGCTGAATCTTCTTAAACTTTGTTGTCGTTAAATGTGTATGCTAGGTACAATTCATTCAATTTAAAAAATTAATTTTTCATAGAAAAAATTTTATCCATTAGTAAAGTTTATTTTGCTTCTGATTTTGCAGTATTTCATATTTCAAAGGAATGCTCCTCTCTAAAAATTAAAAAATATTTATTTTTGATTTCATTTAAAATATTAAATTTTTTTATGAATACTAAATATATTAAATATTTTTATCTTAAAGTGGAATTATTGTTGGAGATAAAGCAGTATTAGATATTTGCTTAGCATTTTCTTAATGCCACTTTTTAACAGATCTTTAATTAAATTTTAAGTAAATTGATATTAAAATTTAAATATTGTTAAAAAATAATTTTTGTGTTAATAAATTTTATTTATATTTGATTAAAAAATATTTATTTGTTAATATTATAATATAAATTAAAAGAAATTCTTAAATCGGATGGTAAGGTAGTCAATAACTTGGAAATGCTTTATCTTAATGTTTAAATTTAATTAATTTAAACCTTTAATTAAAGTATTTTTTTTCATTTTATTTATAATATTAAGTATGATTAATTCAAAGAAATAATAACCTTGATCCTAGCTGCATTTAGCAAATAGCTTAATCATTTGAAATATGCAAAAATATTTAGAATCTAAAGTTGTATTTATAGTAAGTTTGTTAAATCTGTTTATAGATAAAACAATAATTTAATTAAAAGAGCTAACAACTTTGAGTCAGAAGGAGCCTCTAATTTAGCTTAGTCAATCTAAAAGTGTTCTCAAATTAAATATTTAACCCTTTTCATTCAGTAATTTTAAAGAAAATTAAGCTTCCCATATTTTAGTTTATGATTTAATTTAAGGTTTCATAAAAACTTTTTAATTTGAAATAATTAAATTATTTTTATCATCTTTATTTATACATTATATTTTAAATAAATAAACCAAAGCTCTAACAATATAAATGATGAAGGGGCTACTAAAATAGGATAAGCTATTTCATAATTAAAATTATTGGAGAAGATATATTTAAATATGAAGTAAAATAATATTTTAGTCTAACTTATTTTTAAAGTGCTCTATAAAATAAAAAGATGGAGTAATTTAGGAGATGTTGGAATATCTAAAGTAGCATTAGGGTTATAAGAGTGTAGAAAGATATCTCTCATCGATATTAACTTTCTGTAATTTAATAAAATTAAGGTTTAAAATTTTATTAAAATAAAAACTATTAATAAATACAATAGATCTAATAGGATAACTAATAAAGGACTAAATTAACTAGCTGAGTTAATCTCAAGCAGTCAAGATTTAAAAACTCTGAAAATTGATTTAAGGTTTCAAATTAATAAAATTAAATTAAAATTAATTATTAATATGAATTAGATGGAATGATTTTGATGCTGAAGGTGAGTTTTAAATGTTCAAAGATATATCGAAATCGAAAAGTTTAAAAAGTGTTCACACATATTTATTGTAAAATTAACTTATTAAATTAAATTAATTTTTTAATTAAAAAAACATTTTTAGTTAGAAAAATAGTGAAGTATACAACGCATAATAGTTAAATTTAGGAATTCTTAAATTTGAAACAATAGAATAACTTATTATCAGTATGAAGTAATAACTAACACTTTTTTGTTTATGAATTAATGATGACACAATTAATTGTTTATATTTTTTTTTGAGTTTAACTATGTTTCTTTATTTTAGAGGAAAGTAAATTGAACACTAAGCAGTTGACAAGGTTACTTAAGGGCTATTATCATTCAAAAATTTAAAGTTACTAAAATTGAATTTTGGGTAATATTGATAAGAAAAAAATAGCATGCTGTTAATAAAAATTATTATTAAAGTGAAAATGATATTGATGATTAGTGCTTGTAATAGTTTTCAATAAGTTTAGAGAAATTTTAATGCATCAAAGATTTATCACTTAAATTTATGTAATTCAAAATAATTTCATTTTTATTGTTTTTTAAATTTTCAAAATTAAATAAAGGTCAAACAAGATTTAAGATTTAGGAGCTAAAAGTTTATTTGAATCTTTAAAAAAACTTAGCCAGTTAAATAGGTTATGTATTAATTTAAGGTAACATTTTTTAAAAATTTTTTATTTTTAAAATATTTTTTTGCTTTTAGTTACAACAAAATAACTTTAGAGGGAGTTAACAATATCAGTGAAATTTCTTAAATTAAGAATCTTACATTTTTAAGAATTGACTTGGAGTAATTTAAAAATTTATTAAAAAATTACTTCTCAAATTTATCTGAAAACAAAAAAAAGGAAAAACCAAATAAAAAATGTTTTACATCTTAACGAAGTAATACAGAGTTGTATAAATTTGAAAACACTGATAATAATTCTGAAGTAATTATTAATTAATGTTAGAAAAAGGTTTACTGAAAAAATAATAATTAATTCGTTATTTGAAGGTAAAATTAAATTAAAGACGAGGAAGCTTTGAAAATAAGCAGAGGAATAAACTTTTTGAATTATTTGAATTACTTTGAACTGAATCTGAAGTAAATAAATAACATTTTAACCCAATAAAATAATTTTAATGATATTTTTCTTAATTGCATACATAATTAATTTGAATGCTTAAGTTTTTTTATCAAGAGATTTGAATAAGATATTAATAATAAGGGATAATAGTAGGATTAACGACATGAACATAAAAAGGAAAATATATGAATAATGCATAAGATCAAAGAAATTAGTATAGCTTTAATTTCTTAAATGATTGTTTGATTATTGATAATTTTATAAATTAATAAATACTTAATTAGTATATTAAATATAATATGTATGTGTTTAATATATATGTTTATATCTGTCTATCTTTCTATATATCTATCTTTCTATCTAGTTCTCTTTTTAGTGTGAGTATTTATTTATCCTATATCAATTTTCAAATCTTTCAATTCTTGAAGTTCTTCTTGAAACCTCCAGCATTACCTCCTTTGTTGAATCCTCCTTTATTGAATCCACCCTTATTGAAACCACCTTTATTATTATTGTTGAAACCTCCCTTTTGGAAACCACCTCTTCCACCAGGGCCTCCCTTTTGGATACCACCAGGACCTCTTCTGGGACCACCGGCACCTTTAGGCTTAGGAAGGAATCTGTCAATAGGGAGGGTATCGTCCCAACCCATATAGAACTTATCACCAGGCTTGTATGAATCAGCAGAAACACCTTCAACAAGCTTAATAGAGTAGTAGAAACCATCAATAGGTCCAAGAATTTCATCGACAGTTCCGACTTTAGTTTTATTTTCGAGGTAAATACCTCTGTTGAATTTGGGGACCTTCTTGACATCGGTTGCCTTAACAACGATTTATTCACCGCAAGCATGGGAGAATACGCAAACGGGTTCAACTCTTTCAGGGGGACCTTGGTCACGGTTATTACCTCCTCTGAAGTTACCGCCGAAGTTACCACCTTTATTGAAACCGCCTCTGCCGCCAGCGTTACCGCCGCCTTGTCTGAAGTCCTTTCTAGGACCAGCATTATTAGCTCCTGATTTGAAATCTTTAACCATCTCTACTTATTTGTTTATGATATTTATAATTAAATTTTGTTAATATTTTTGTTTGATTTGTTTTATCTTATATTTTATTAATCTTTTATTCTTTGTTTTTGATATGTTCAGTCTATCTTTTGATAATTTATCTTTCTTCATTCCAATCTAATTTTGTAGCTATCAACCAACCAGCTTGAGATTATAGCTTTCATTATAAATTTAATGAAGACTCTGCATTATATATAACAAGATGTCTTTCTATTAAATTTAATATATATCTAAGAAAAACCCTTTATTTATTTAGTTATTTTCATTTAATTTTTAATCCTCATTCAAGTTATTTGATTATTTGTTTATTTTGATCCTTTTCAACTAATCTTTAGTTTGACCATCAAGCAATTAGTCTATCTATTAACAATTTCTCCTACGAGCATGGATAGCATTTTTAGCTAATTTCTTTTTGGTTAATAATTTAAAATCATTTTTTCAGCATTTTTTTTATTTTAAAACTTTAATTTAATTATTAGATTTTATGTTAAAAAATATATTTTCTTCAAATTTAATCAAATTCAATAACTTGTAAAAGTAGACGGCGAGACAGAGAGGCATAAGAAAATCTAAAATATTTCAGCATTTATTTTTTAAATTGAAATTTAATTTAGACACAAAAGAATTTTATTAAAAGAGAATAAAAATAAGTTAAATTTTTATCATTTAATTAATGATTTTATGTAGCCTATTTAAATAAATTAATGAATCCATGTTAATTAACAGCTTTTTTTTTGTTCTTTTTTTGAATTCTCTACCATTAAAACTAGATAGAACTCAGTTTAAAAATATTATTTGAATGTTTTTTTTTATTTTTTTTAAATTATCAAATTTTTATTAAAACTAATAAACAGTTTATCTTTTAATAAAATCAAGTAACTAAGTAAGATATTGCGGATTCATAAAATAAATATACAGTTAATTTTAATAGTGATTTATAAAGTAAAAGCATATTAGAAGGTTTAAAAAATACTTAATCTTTTCAGCAAACAATTAGAAGATAATCACTTTTTGATTCAAAAAATATAGCCAATTTCATTTTTATTACCTTAATTTTTATATTAATTATTTTATTGAGTGAGAAAGAGAGAGAGAATGAGTTTGAACGATTAGGAGTATATGAATGACTATTTAATTAATCATAAAACGTAAAACAACTCTAACTTAAATACCACAAAATTAACTGAAATTTCACAAATCATGAATTGCATAGATTAAAAGTAAAATTATCCTATTTTTTAAACGCTAGAAAACCCCTCTCCTTTACTAGCGAGTAATTATAAGGATAATAACGAACACTTATTGCACTAAATAGATGGTAAATTAATAGCTTTTGTTGATAGATTTTCAAAAATATTTTAAGTTAATAATTCGATTTAAAATGGTAATTGTTTCATTTTACTAAAAATAATATTATTAACTCAAAGGCACCCCATATCACTTGATGAATTTGAATTTTCCATAAAATAATAGTAATATCAGTTCTTTACCTCACACTGATATGAAAACAGAGTAGCATCCTTATTTTAGTAATATTTCACCTGTTTCCCGATTCTAGACAAAAATTAGTATGATGGGTAAATAGTGCCCAGTTACAGGATCTTCTAGGTCATCTTAAATAACTCCAAGCAATAGCAGTAGTATTTTATAGTAGAACAATTTAACAAATCCTTTTACTCCATCTAACATAGTGCCAAACAAAAATCAATTATATACAGGACCTTAAACAAGTAGCTTTACTTAAAATGGAAATAATACAAATAACAGTAGCCACTCTAGTGTTAGTAACAGTAGGTTAAATATAAATAGAAATAATCTAGATTATATAAAGGGTGATGAAAATTAGTACAGTCTCAGTAATAATATAACGACATATAATAACACTAATTCGATTAGCTAGCCTTTAAATTTTAGCAAATATTAGCTTAGCTAAAATAACAATAAATTATTCTTTAAAAATGAGCTGAGTCCAAATTAAAAGCAGAATGCAAGCACTATAAAGCTTTTAGCTAAGATAAAAAATTAAGATGAGCTCAACTACTAGAGCGAGATGGTTTAAGTTGATTAATATCTTTCTAAAGTCTACAACTAAAAGATGAATAGTAGCAGAGAAGAAAATCCACCTAATTTTGGAGCTATTTTAGCTAAAAGATCTTCTCCTCCTCTAAAAGGAAAAAACATACAAAACTCTAAATCCAGTGTAATGAATTCCAATAATTCACAGAATTAGAGTGGAATTTTACAATTTACTACAATTTAATCTTAAAATAACCTAGGAAATGCTAATAATAATTCTATTTCAGGTCTGATGAATAATTAAAGTGCTGCTGCATATGCATAAATAAATAGTATTTAAAATAGTTCTTAGAAATATCTAATGAATAATATAAACCACCAATCAGTGCTTAACTAAACAAGTGATAGCTTAAAGAACAAAAGTGCTTTTGCTGTTTTTGGCTAGAAGGATGAAAGAACCATACAAGAAAGCAAAGCTTACTTACAAGCAATGAGAGCTCTTCAAGAAAGAATCAAAGAGCTCGAGAAATAGCTCTCTCTGAAGAATGAAAATGAAATAAGACTTCACATTGAGAGTTAATATTAGCAAAATCTAGAAGAGAGCAGCGAAATTATAGAAAATTTAAATAGCAAAAACATAATTCTTGAAGAATAGATTGGTCATTTATTAAATGAAATTTAGCAATACAAAAATATAATAAATGAAAGAGAAAAAGAATTTTAGCAATAAAGAGAGGAATGGCTAAAGGGTAATTCAGAAAGAAATGCTATAATTGAATCTCACATCTAAAAATAATCCTAACTTAGCACTTAACTTTAAGAAGAAATAGAAAGAAATCATTAGCTCTAAATAGAAATAAACGAAACTTAACAGAAATGGCAGTTGCTTCATCAAGAGCATTAATTGCTAGAAGCAAACAGAATTGAATAATTGCAAAGAGATTTTGAAGATGAAAAAAGTTAGCACAATGAGCTAAAAGCTTTATGTGTTAAGAGTTCTGAGGAAATAGAAACTCTGCTTGCCTAGAACAAAGCCCTTGACCATAAACTCTAGATTAGAGAAAAAGAATTCGATGAATACAGAATACAATATAACCAAGGGCACGTGGATTTGCTTAAGGATCAAATAAGAGAGTAAAAGGAATACCTCGATAAGATAGAAGATAAAGTAAAATAGAATTATGAGTCTAAGCTTTAATAATTAGAATCGGAATTAAACAATTAACGATAAATAGAAAAGCAGCTTAGAGCTGAGATAAAAGAAATGTAAAAAAATAAACTTTAAAAGTAAATAGATTAATTTAATTAAAGTATTAATTCACCTAGTTCAAACAATAAATTACTAAATAATTAAATTAGTCATTCAAGTAATTTAAGATCAAACTAAAATACCACTCTTGCTAACGATGCAAATTCAATAGTTAATAATGAATATTAGCAATAAAATCAAGCATACTAATAATATAACTAAAATTTCATTCAAGAAAACAATTCTTAAAGTGAACTAGAAAAATACTTAAACCCAAAACAAAGTTTAGCAAATAATTATCCGAAGTAGTAAGCTAATTTAATTAATAACGAAATGTAAATAACCTAGAATTAAATTAGTATGCAATAGTAGAACGTCAGTTTATAAAATTCATAAAAAAATATGTAAAATCAGGCTAAATTAAACAGTTTTTAAGGAAATAATTTATAATAAATGCAGCTATATTAGCAGTCTGTTCAAAGTAATCATAACAGAGCTGCTTCCAATTAAGTAAACGAAATAGAGAATTTTTCTCTACAAGAAGAAAGTGACTTGTTAAATTTCGATTATGATGAAATATAAACGCAAACAAGGATAAATAGTAAAAATTCTCCTAATCTTTATTCAAAAATACAAAATTAAATAATATCTCTTGACTCTCCTTTAAGGAAAAGGTCAAAAAATAATGAAATTATATCATCTTCTCTTCAAATAACAAAACAATTCTAAAATGGTTAAAATGCTAATTAGTATTCTTTTATGCTCCCTAACAGCTCTAATGAAAATGATATTATTGGATCTCCATAAAATATGTAATAAATTGCTAGTATATCACCCTTTTACACTTCTTATCACAATTAAAATCAGTATCATTAGTAAAGTCCAGACTTTAAAAATTAAAACTTAAGTAGAAATAAACTAAGCAACAATTCCAAAGAGTTTTAAAGGTTTCAGGTTACAGATTAACAATAAATGGATAGCATTTAAAGTAATTAAATGAATTTCCAAGAAATGAATAACAATCAATAATAATATTAACTATAAAACTAAGATATGTATAACATGAGATAGATGACAACTAATTAAAATGATAAAATGAATTAAAAATATCAGTAAATGTAAGCTTCTAGTTATCTTTAATACAGCGATGCTATCAACAAAGAACTAGAATACAAAAAATAAGCTTTGGCTCTAGCAAACAAAAGAAGTAAGTCCTAAAACTAATCATAGCACACTTAATAACAGTATCAAATAATTAAGTTGCATAAAAATAGTGCTGATAATCTAAATAATACTGCTGATGAATTAAATCAAGAGTATCCATCAAATTAAATTGGTTAAGAGTTAATTAGAGATATCTTTGAAGCGGAAAGCGAATTAAAACTTCTTAATCAGAGATATGAAGTTCTTCTAACTGAGTCAAGAGTAATTTATTTTTTTTATTTTATTATTTAAGTATAATTTATAAACTTATTTTTAATTTAGAATGAAGAAAATTCTAAGAAAAAAAGTGAGATTCGCAAAGAACTTATAACTATAAACGAAAAAATAAAAGTGCTCAATGAAAAGCTGTATGTTCTGAAAAAGAGAGAAAAATTTATAATGAATTAACAATTTTAAAAGACTTAAAATATCCAAGAAAAATAACAAACCTCTCAATAGGTTTCAAAAATGTAAATACAAGATAATCCTTAATTTCAATACATCAATCAGTAACAATAATAATAATTCTAAGACCCTTACTAAAATTAACAATACAACCAGTAATGATCCTTAAATATTTTTAATTTAACTTGATTTTGAATTAAAAATAATAAATATTAATTAAAAAATAAAATATAAATTAAATTTCTTTTTATGTATTTATTTAAAAAGATATTTTGTGTTTTTAAAATGCTTAAATATAATAAAAATTTTGCTATGTTATATTAAATTAAACATTTTAAAACAAAATAAAATTTATTTGTCTTTTACCATTTGAGCTCACTTTGAATTACTATCTTCTGAAAAAATTATTATGATGGATAGAGTAATATAGATCAAGCTACGATTAAAAAAACATATCAAATTAAACAAAAAATTATATAATGTTTGTAAAAAAATATATTATCATTTATTGTAAGGTTTTATATTCAATTATGAAAAAACCCCCTAAAAAAAGATTATATATTTAAAAAAATAAATAGATTAAAAAGAATAAAATTAAATTTGGAGGCAGGATTGTTGATATTAATTTAAAAAGAATTTAAACAAATAAAAATCTGTTATTTATTTTTTAAATAAAAAATGTTTATATTAAAATAAAAATGAATATTTAGTAATTTGATTGAATGTGGAACATATTTGAATAACTATCAAAATAAATAAATTTATAGTCATATTTTAAATTTATATTCTAAAAAGAAAATTTAATTTCTATATTAACTCACTTTTTGTTTTTTTTGGGTGGACATAGATAGAGAATGATGAAAGATATTTTATTTTTATCAGTAATTTGTAATTATCTTTGAAATAAAACTAAACCTTAAAAAGATCAAAGATTTCATATAAATACTTGTTAAGAAATATATCACTAGTAATTGGCTCTTTGGTTTATTTGATTAAAAAATTTTGTGTTTATTGATGAAATATATTTGTTTTATGATATAAAATAAAGTAATAATATTCTATATAAATCCTAAATTTCTAAATTAACTTCAAGAAAATATTTTAACACCGAAAAACAATCGAAAAGGCGTTTAGATTTTTATTTTGATAATAGATTTTGAATAAAAATATATTTTAATCAGATATTATTTTAATATCTTTTTCTTTTAAACAGTAGCAACGTATAAACTTTTTGAATTCAACATTTCTTTATTTTTAGTTAGCGGTAATAAATAAAAACAGCTTGAATCCTTTTTAATTGCATTTGTTAATTTCCCCCCTTTTTTTTAGTTATAGATTTTGGTTTTCCTTTTAATGAAAATTTATTTATTTGAATTAATAGTTGAGAGTATTATTAAAAATATCTGAGAAAACTTTAACTTATTTCGCATTCTTTATCTGAGCGTATCTATCTATCTATTAAATATTATCAACTGTGTTTTCAATTAATTAATAAAAAATAAAATAACAAATCTTTTTAATTTTAAACATTATTAGTTAGAAAAGTATGAAATCTAATTTTTTACTTGTATGTCTGCTTCTTCTAGCAGTTACATTTAGTAATGCAAAATTGAAACATGACAATTTTTCAGGCAACTTGAGAACCTCTGAATCTGGAGATTAGGGTTCTTCTTCTGTCAAAAGATTGTGTTTGGCAAGATAAATGCATAATAGAGATTGCAACGATGAAGCTTAAGATATTCCTAGATTCGTTTTTGAAGGTATTATTAGAAAACACTAAAACCATTAATCTGCAACAGAATATAATGAGTAATTTTCATAATTTATAAAATTCATTATTTAATCATCTATGAAGGCATTTTCAAAAAATTACTATTTTCATTATTCATAGCTTTTTATTTTTGGTATTACGTGCATTAACATTAACATTTGAATAGAAAAAAAAAAATTGATGAATCTAAATACTTAAAATAATATTAATAAAATAAATATAAAATAGTCTCTTTACTTGCCTTAATTACGGTGAAGCCCATTAAAAATATTACAAGTGTGTTTAAGAATCTTTACTTAAATGTCACCCTGAATTAGCTGCTGCTCCAGTTGCAAGTTATACTCCGCTTATTACTGCTACTAACTACCAATGGTTAGATGAACATTTGAGATAAGATGGTTGCAATTGTATTTACTTAAAATCTTAAAGCGCCACACTTGATTCATTCAATAAATTCCTTTCCACCAACCCTAATTTGAAGAAAATTGAACTTGAAGCCCACAATATTGCTTAAAGTAAAAACATTTTTTGATAGATTCGACAAATAAAGGAATGATATCAACAAATTTATTTGAATAATTAATTAGAGAACCAAAAAGACAACGAATATTGGGTTTGTGTTCAAAACACTTCCAAGAATCTTATCAAATTATTCAACTCTTATGTTCCATTGACTATTACCAATTAAAACTTCAAAGAAATTAAGATTAGATACCTCTAAAATAAATGTAATGATATTTACTATAGAGAATTAGAAGCATCTATTTATGCTGAAACTAATTATTAAAATGATGTTGTTTTGGTAAATCTGATCAACAATAAAGAAACTTCATAGTAAGATTTAATTAACAAAGTTGAAGTTATGGAAAGATAGTGGACTTCAGAAGTATATATTTAAATTTATTCTTTTGTAATTTAAATATTCTAACATTTGCTATTTTATATAGTTCGCTAAGTGCTTCTATGATTCAGTCCGTGGTGTAGTACGTGGACCTCAAGTAAATTTACATTTAAATAAACTAAACTAAAATATTATTATTTAATTTATAAAATAGCCTCAGCCAGTAATATTTATTATAATTAGATCAAATTACATAGTATTCTTCAAACCAAGAAAAAACCATAAAAACTAATCAAAGCAAAAAAAAATCTTACCTACTTTCGATTATTTTTAAATCAATTTTATTTCTAAATTGACCAAGTAATAGAACTAATAGGAAATTCAAAAGTTATTTTAAAAGGATAAGTAGTTCAAGCATATTTAAGATTAAATTTTATTTCTAAAAGCGCTCAAAGAATTTTTTAATCTTTAATGATTGCAGTTTTTTAATTTTTATTATATATTTAAAAAAGAGTTATCTATCTATTGATTCAAACATATTGGTTAGTTTTAACCTTAGATTTGAATTTTTTAAAAACTTTCTCACTATAAATATTTGAAAATAGTTTTAATTAAAATATATGTTATTAACTTATATCTGAATTTAAAAGACCCCTGAACCAAAGCCTGAACCTAAACCTGAACCTAAGCCTGAGCCAACTCCCGAACCTAAACCTGAGCCAACTCCCGAACCTAAACCTGAACCTAAGCCTGAGCCAACTCCTGAACCAAAACCAGAACCTACTCCTGAGCCAAAGCCCGAACCTACTCCTGAACCAAAACCCGAACCTACTCCTGA